>RJWJ010009753.1:0-48351 GCA_004363605.1 Indri indri | reverse complement strand
TGACACAACCCAATTAATTGGTCATTACCATTTGCCTTAAATTAGTACAATTAAAAACACCTGAAACAAATTTTTACTAATTGGAGTTTTTTGGTGAAATTAAATTCAACATTGAGTTAGAAACCAAAGATGACAGCTTTCGATTGTAGGCTTCCACAGTACATAGCTGGAACCAGTGTCAAAATTGTCGTTAACATCTAGGCAAATTGTCTTAGGGATTCAATGTAAAGGCTAAAGAAGATGATGATAATGATGATGATGATGACACTTACTGTGATGTTAGATACTAACACCACCATGTTGAGCCTGTACTAGGGGCTTGGTACTGCCTCAGCACTTTAAACACATTTTCATCATCTTCATAAAAGTAGTACAAAGTTAGGGATTATTGAGCATTTTGCAAATGAATACGTGTGACTACAAAGCTAAGCATCTCAGCCTAATTGATTCCTTTGTGATTTTCTACCCTAAGTCACCTTTCAACTGAAAATACTAAAGAATTACTCATTTCATGTAAATATTAATACATTGGATAAAGTCACTATTTGTACTGGTGGTGTTGGATCAGTTTATTTCTTTGTTGTGCATTTTTCAATATTGTACATTTTCAATGTTAGGTTTATAATACAGTACACAGTTATGCAGAATTTAGGAAAATGAGCATTCAGGTAAATAAAGTAACCCAACTAATGGCTAATAAATGTTCACAAACAAAGGCACTAAATAAAGATTATTTCTAATTTGCATATGAATTGGTTACATGCAAATGAGTGTTCCTAAGGCACTTTAAGATTGTCCTTTTAAGTAGGTTAACCATTCTTTCTGTTTCTCTCACATTGCCTAGTTCACATTGTTTTCTTTGACGATAGAAAAATAACATTTAGGCCGGGCTCAGTGGCTCACGCCTGTAATCCTAGCACTCTGGGAGGCCAAGGCGGGCGGATTGTTTGAGCTCAGGAGTTCGAAACCAGCCTGAGCAAGAGTGAGACCCTGTCTCTACTAAAAATAGAAAGAAATTAATTGGACAACTAAAAATATATATAGAAAAATTAGCCAGGCATGGTGGCGCATGCCTGTAGTCCCACCTACTCGGGAGGCTGAAGCAGAAGGATTGCTGGAGCCCAGGAGTTTGAGGTTGCTGTGAGCTAGGCTGATGCCACGGCACTCTAGCCAGGGCAACAGAGCCAGACTCTGTCTCAAAAATAATAATAATAATAATATTTAAAGGGCATTGGAGCAGCATCCCAGGGCTCTAAACCTGCTGCTCACAGTGGGATCTTGGGTTTTCCAGCAAATCTCTTACCCTCTTGAGGTTTCTGTTAATCTCATCTGAAAATGAAATAATTCTTAAAGTAAGTTTTTCTAAATGTTTTTAAAACCATGGTGATTTTTGCTTAAATACAATTTTAGGAAAAAACTTCGATATATTAAAAAAAAATAAAAAAAATTAAACAGACTAAAGACAAAACTGTTTTCAATGGAAGTGGCAAAGTCTTGACCATAATGTCCTTTCAGAGGGAGCCCCTCTATACATACGCATACACACACACACACACACACACACACACACACACACACACTCACATACATACTCTCAAACTGTCAAGACTATTTCAATAGGGGTAAGGTTTTGGCAATAGAAGAAAGACTGTACTCAATCAAGACTCCTGAAGCAAAAGGCTGGAGAGGTTTTAAGCCTTGGAGCAAGGTAGTGGCAAAGCACTGGAGGATATCATCTATATTTGCTACTTGGTGGTTAAATAAATTAAACTTCTACCTTCCCATTGAGACTGGGAGATAAGGTCACTACCTTTCTTGATGATTATATTGCAAAGTGATGCTCCCAGGTCCTTAAGAAAAATGAGGGTGTAGAAGATTTACATCTCAAAAAGGCAATGAAAGAATTTACAATTGCAAATTTTCTAAAGTAAATGTTCTGAGAAAAAGGAGATCAGGGGCTTATATTTAGGAAGAAATCTGTCAAGCCAAGCTCAGGGGAATGTTAAGGCCATGTTGGTCAATACCTCCCCCACCCCCCGCCCCACAAAAGCATAGCTGACAAACCTCCAGCCTTGATGCTCTCAAAGACGTCATCCACTACCAACTGCCTATGAGTTTCCTCATCTACAGTATCATGAATTCCAAGTTAATGAGTCAAAATTAATGAGTTAATGAGTTTTTATGTCACCTATGCTTAGACTGCCTTTAATTCCACATATAGTGATTGATTTTGCATTATATAATGCATTATATAAAACTTAAGAGCACCCTTATTTAAATAAGTTTGTAATCGATTATTCCTTTAAATTATCTAGATGATACAAATAAAATATCATTAACTATTTGTTGCAGATATGACCTCCTCATATTTATATCATACCCACCCTGTGGTAACCTGGATGCCTTCATATTACTTCAGTGTTTCAGAAAAATTTAAATTCTAAGCAGTATGAAGTTCCACATCTATGGTTCCCATGTCAATTATAATTTAGGCTCTTGGCACATCTGGTTGTAGTATTTTCTATTACTGTATAGACTCTTATATTTATGCCTTAATATATATTTGCCTTACAGCCCAGTTATGATTCCTATGAGGACTATAACTTTACATTCCATGATGCTTGTTTTAAAATTCTCAGCCATAAAACCGCATTAATATGTTTTCTGTTACTGTTTCTTCCCTTTGTTTTAAAGAATATGTAATAGTTATGTGTTCGTCTTTTCCCTCTGCATACGACAATGTATTCCAGAATGTGATTCAGGGCTATATTTGAAATTCTTACTTTCATAAGTAAATACATGTGATTAATCCTGAGTGACATGAGGGCCAACCTGCAAGAATAATTTTACATAGGTCACCTATAGGGCAACACTTTCATTCACTCAGAAAATCTGTTGTCAAAGCAAATATTTAGAGAGCAAAAAAAAAAAGTCCCTCCCCTCTAAGTGCTGCTGTGTGGCTGACGTGTTGTAAATGATCACAACGAATGCAAGTAAGTGGTAAGAGAAACACTGTTATTTGGGGAGGTATATAAGCTATTCTTCTCTAACTTTAATGTGTCTGTGTATCCCTTTAAGATCTTGTTAAAATGCAGCTTCAGATCTAGTAAGTCTGGGTGGGGCCTGAAACTGCATTCGTAATAAGTCTGGGCAAATACTCTCAAATTTACCACAACCATCAACACTCCTTGCTACGTAACAACTAGTTGAGTAAACTTGTATAGTTGTCTACCTGGCCATGGTCATCGCAGTTTGATATTACTGCTAAGATTTTTGGGTAACTCACATCTTACCTCCCATTTCAAGCCCTCATTTAGTCTACTTCCACTTTTTCTGCCTGATGTGTCATGCACGTTGTCTCTTTCTCTCTCTCTCTCTCTGTCATATCTCTGCCTTCTCTCCCATGCAAAAACAGACACTGCTGCCTCAAAAGATGCATCTGATCCTGACTTTCCTACCCAACTGCCAGGAACCACGTCTGTCTTACAAAGTATCTCTCGTACCTACCCCTGTGAGCAATGACCAAGACAACCTTAACACTCCCCTCAGCTTGAGGAAATTTAGACAGGCTTCTTCCTGACTATAAGCCCCTGAGCTCTCTTTTCTCAGAATATTTACTTCAGAAAACTTGCAATTATATGTCTTTTCTCTGCCCCTTGGAAACGTAAATCTTCTATAACCTAGGAAGGTCTTTCTCAAGAACCTGAGTACCACCCATTTTAAATGTAATTGTCAAGAAAGACAGGGGCCCTGTCTGCCAGTCTCTGTGTGTAGGAGTCTACCTTCCATGAGCACCGACTAGCAAATGCAGGTAGCCTCCCAAGTTGAAAAGGCCCGTCACAGCACTCCTCTAGTCATTTTTTGAGTCTTGCACATTTCACCCCTGACTTCATCCTGGCCCTTTCATTCATAATGTCGATGGTGAAAAGAGGGCAACCCAGGAACCACGCTGGCTGAGAAAGCATAGAGGCAGAGGTGAAGGTAGGAAGTAAAGGTGTAGTGTTAATATATTGCATATTAAGTTTTGTCAATAAACAAAATCTGTGGATACTGATAAATACTTCTTTCTGTGGTACAGGAGAGCTCAAGTTTAACACAGTTGATATTCCATTTATTCTACATTTAATACCCTTATAAAACATAATAGACAATTTTATATGTAATATCTCATAGAACTCTCAAAAGCTTTCCTGAATTATTCTCATTTATAAATGAAGAGGGAACACTCTTCATTTAGGAATCATAATCTAATATCTTCAGTATTCCAATCCAATACTCTCTGTCTGATCCTATGGCATGCATTAGAGATTTCAATTCCATGTTAAATACTTATGCATGTCAACGACGATGATAATTTAACTATAATTTTGGAGTGTCTACTGTATTATATGCTAGACCTGCACTCTCCAATATGGTAGCTACAAGCTACATGTGAATTTTGAGCACTTGAAATGTACCTAGTCCAAATTGAAATGTGTTGTAAGTGTAAAACACACATTGGATTTTGAAGACTAATATGGAAAGAGAATGTAAGATATTTTAATAATAATTTAAGTATTGATTATACATTGATTTATAATATTTTAAGTGTAGTAAATTAAATAAAATATATCATGTGGCTATTAGCAAATTGAAAATACATACGTAACATGCATTTAAATTGGAGATTAAAATCTCTTATGTTTTTCTAGTATAGATAGTGGATTAAAGCAATTTGCTTTTATCTCTCCTGCTAAAATCATATAACCCACATAACTGCCTGACACACACACAAAAGAGAAAAAAAAAGTCTGATATAGAAATAAATAAATGTCCTGTCTTAGTCCATTTGGGCTCATATAAAAAAAAGTACCATAGACTAAGTAGCTTATAAACAATAGAAATGTATTTCTTACAATTCTCAAAGCTAGGATGTCCAAGATCAAGGTACCAGCAGATTTGATTTCTCATGAGGGCTGGCTTTATCATAGGTGGCATCTTCTCATTCTGTCCTCACTTGGTGAAAGGGTCACATATGCTCCCTCTGGTCACTTTTATAAGAACACTAATCCCATTCCCTGGGGCTCTACACTCATGGTCTAATCACCTTCCAAAGGCCCCACCTCCTAATACCATTACCTTGAGAGTTAGGATTTTTTAAATTTTTTTGCAAGACTTCTACCTTTAAAAATTATTATTTTTAATTGAAAAATATTAATTGCATATATTTATGGGGTATGATGCGATGTTTGTATATGTATACAAAGTAGAATGATTAAATCAAGCTAATTATCATTCACTTATTTTTTGTGGTGAGACAATTGAAATTTACTCTTTTAGCAATTTTAAAATATACATTAACTATAGTCACCATGCTATGTAATAGATCTCAAAAACTTACTCCTCCTGTCTAGCTGAAATTTTGTAGCCTTTCAACTGCATCTCTTCATTTCCTCCCCACAGCCACCAGCTTCTGGTAATCACCTTTCTATGTTCTACTGCTAAGAGTTAGGGTTTCATAGATTCCACATATAAGTGAAATCATGCAGAATTCATCTTTCTGTGAGTGGCTTATTTCACTTAGCAAGGCTTCCAGCTTCATTCATGTTGTTGCAAATAACAAGATTTCCTTCTTTTTTTAAGGCTAACTTGAATTTTATTGTGTATATATACCACAATTTCTTTATTCATTCATTGCTGGACACTTAGGTTGATTCCATGTTTTGGCTATTATGAGTTAGGATTTCAACGTAAGAATTTTGTGGGGACACAAACATTCAGATCATAGCATGGTTATAACCCAAATCAAAACCTATAAAGCAAATACTATGAAATATAACCAAAAATGAGGTAGGACTCTGAAAATTAATAAATTTTCTGATGTTGGTCAGGATATAGAAGTTCCTTAAAGAAAGCTAGCAACATCAACAACAACAAAAAAAGAATAAGTATAAGATACTGAGTAGCACAATCGGTGATGTTTTGATCAGAAAAACCACCAACAAGATGGAAACTGTCCCTGTGGAGACCCATCCCACATAACAGAATGACAGGGGAAGTGCAGTTCAAGGAGAAATGCTGACATGTCATTTCTTGTCTCCCAGAGAAAAACCACAAATGACATCGAAGGAAAAGGGGCAGCAAACAGAAACTGCCATCCATTCATGATTCATGAACCTGTGACCCAAGCCACAGTGAAACCCTGAATCTTGAAAATGAAGAGGAGATGAACTTCTAGGGCAACACACACACACACATACACACACACACACACACACACACACACACACACACGGAATACATGTGAGCATTCAAAGAAGAGATTATAGGATTATGGGACTCCAGAAAGAAATGACAGAGTAAATTTAAAGCAACTCATAGATGAAAGCCACATTCGAATAATGTAAAACTGAATAAACTTGATGGAAAGCATAGTTGGGGATATGGTTGGCAGCTCAAGGAGATCACATGAAATAAAATGAGAAAGACCAAAGGACTTTCAAATCTCATTAGAGAGAATATACGAAGGAAAGGTACAAAATAGATATACATAATAACTGGTATTCCTAAAGAAAATTACAGAAGAAATAAAAAAGAATTAATTGATCAATTAAAAATTGATGGATAGTAAGTTATTTTTAACTGTAGGCATCCTACAATAGTATAGAATGCTAAACTTATTCTTCCTATCTAGCTGTAATTTCGTATCCTTTAACACACCTCTCCCTACCCTTTCCTTTTCCTCCCCTACCCTTCCCAGCTCCTGCTGTTCTCTGTTCTACTTTTTACTTCTGTGAGATCAACTGTTTTAGCTTCCATACATGAGTGAGAACATGTGGTGCTTAACTTTTTGTTCCTGGCTTATTTTCACTTAACATAATGACCTCCAGTTCCATCCATGTTGCCGTGAATGGCATGATTTCATTCTTTTTTTTTTTTTATGGCTGAATAGCATTTCATCGCATATGTATACTACATTTTCTTAATCTGTTTATCTGTTTTTGGACACGTAGGTTGAGTCCATATATTGGCTATTGTGAATAGTGCCACAATAAACTTGGGGGATGTCTCCTTGATATGCTGATCTCCTTTTCTTTGGATAAATGTCCAGTCATGGGACTGCTGGATCGTGTGGTAGTTCTGTTTATAGTTTTTGAGGAGCCTCCATACTGTTCTCCACAGTGGCTGTACTAGTTTACATCCCATCAACAGTGTATAAGAGTTCCTTTTTCTCCTCATCCCCACAAGCATTTATTATTTTTCTTCTTTTTGATAATAGCCATCCTAACTGGGGTGAGATGATACCTCATTGTTGCTTTGCTTTGCATTTTTCTGATTATTAAGGATGTTGAGCATTTTTTCATATTTTGGTGGCTATTTGTATGTCCTCTTTAAAGGAACTTCTGCTCAAATCATTTGCCCAATTTTTAAATCAGATTTTTTTTTCATGTTGAGATGTTTGAGTTCTTTCTGTATTCTGGATTTTAATCCCCTATAAGATGAATAATTTGCAAATACTTTCTCCCATTCTGTAGATTTTCTTATAGAAGTGATAATTATTTGAGATGATGGAGATAATTACTGATCTGATCACTATACATGTATTGAAACATCACTATGTACTCCATAAATATGTACAATTGTACATGTCAATAAAAAATAAACTCAATATATAGTATTGATATTTACAATGATACAATAAAGATTGACTTATTGAAATAAATACTTGGTGCCACAAATTGAAAGGGTATCCTATCTGCAAGAAATACCCTGATAAAATTATTATAATTAAAGTGTGAAATTATTAATTAGTACAATTAAAGTATTATTAATATATGTGACAGATGAAACTGTTAAAACATGCAAAACTAGGGAATAGAGTGTGCAAGATCTGATTTTAGGGAGAGGGCAATGGACAACAAGGTCATAAAATCCAGCCAACAAAAGGAAAAATTAAAATAAAAAATTGAAGGGATAGAATGATCATACAACCTGGACTATGAATAGTCATGGATTAATTTAAATATAAGACAAAGAAAAAATAACTGAAAATGACAGTTATACAACAGGGCATAATTGTAATAACTCTTGATAATGTATAAATAGCAATATAGAGGAAGACAGAGTTGGAAAAAATTTTTCTTATCTTTCAGAGCAGAGAATAAATAGTCATTGTCTAGAGTTGAAACCTGTGATTAAAATAATGATTCTTATAAATTAACATTTAAAATAATCTTTATTAATGTCAGAACTAGATTTTAGATAGTAAATATTTCCCTTATTCTTAGTTCTCTCTGAAGTTTCACATGAATTTATTTTCATTTTGTTAAATAAAGTAAATTTTATTATAAACTCTACCTACCAATGTATTTATACTTATCATCCATCCATCTATTCATCTATCCATCATCCATCCTTTTCATTGGTGTGCCAAGGAGGAGTGACATTAGCAGAGGTCCACTCTGATCAGGGGAATACTTTATCACTGTTATTGTTTAGAATTACTCGTATAAGGTTATTATAAAGAGATTATGAAAGCTCACTTTTAGTTGAATTCATTAATGTTTCCAAATTATCTGCAATCAATGCATACTCCCTTACTGCTTGCATCCAGAGTGGCACACTCTTCTAGCTCTCCCCTTCATGCCATAGATTCATGGTGTGATTCATCTTTTTATCTCTATTCATCCTTAGAAACTGTTACCAAACCTTAATAATGGTTATTTCTGAATGGTGCAATTTAGAGATTAATTTTTAATTTCTTTGTTGTACTTCCATGTGTAGCATAGTCTTTTATAATGATCTGTGTCATATTTCGAATAAAGTAATCATAGTTGTGTGTGTGTGTGTGTGTGTGTGTGTGCGTGTGTGTGTGTGTGTATGTGTGTTTTGAGACAGGGTCTTGCTCTGTTACCTGGGCTAGAGTGCCATGGCATCATCATTGTTCACAGCAACCTCAAATTCTTGTGCTCAAGTGATCCTTCTGTCTCAGCCTCCTCAGTAGCTGGGACTATAGGCACAGGCACGGGTCATCACACTGGCTAATTTATTTTATTTTTTGTAG
Organism: Indri indri; assembly: GCA_004363605.1. Lineage (NCBI taxonomy): Eukaryota > Metazoa > Chordata > Mammalia > Primates > Indriidae > Indri > Indri indri. The sequence goes on along the minus strand of RJWJ010009753.1, from coordinate 39,308 downwards.
AGACGGGGTCTTCCTATATTGCTCAGGCTGGTCTCAAACTCCTGACCTTAAGAGATCCTGCCACCTTGGCCTCCCGAAGTGCTAGGATTACAGGTGTGAGCCATCATACCCAGCTCATAGTTCTTTAATAAAGGAAATTGAATATCATATTTTCTGGTGCCACAAATGAGAATTGATGTGAGATTTTCTTCAATGCATGTTCAGTCAAAATAAACAGCTTTATTTTGGTCTATAACAGTGTGCTGCCATGTGATCACAGTTTATAAACACAAAGAGACACATTAGCAACAGAATAAATTTATTCCTCCCTATATATTTTGATTGTGCACACCCCCACTTAATAGTCTAAAAATATGCATATAAAAGTTATGTTTGTTTTTACCTGACCTCTAAAGTGGAATGTATAACACATCTCACATAGCATGTAAAAAGCTAACCACTAAAATCTGCGCAAAAAAATATTACAATGTTTCTATTCATATTTTATCATTTCCAGATTTATACTTTAGGGTATGTTTTGAAACATGAACTCCTTATGAGTACAGAAATATTATGTGTGTATGTGTGTATACATGTGTATGTATGTGTGTATCCATATACATTATATAATTATGTGTGCATATGTGTGCATGTATGTGTATGTCTATGTATCTACACATAGACATTGGGGCTAATAATTTTTTAGTGATGGAGTTCATCATCAAAAATATTTTGAAGGCTATCATTTGTGTTATATATGAAAATCATTATATTAAGAAAAATACAATCTTTCCCTTCGTAAATCTCTATATTTTAAACTATATTATTGGACAGATTTCCCCTTTACCTTAGGCTCTAACTGTTGATAGTACAAGGCCATGTCTGCTACTATATCAATAAATTGCTTATTTATTCATTAAAAAAATTCATTCACATTTAAATTGGAAACCAGCACAGCTAAAGTTGCCACCCTAAAGCCTAGGCATCTTACCTGTCTGGACAATTCCTGTGATATGACAAATTATCTGAAAATGTCATTCCTACATTTTAATATGTGAATGCAAATTCTATTTTCACCATTTGTCCTCTACTCTCTAAAATATAAACAAAATGGAATTTCTCAGATCTTAGATCTAGAAGATTATGTGAAGTCTAATTTGTTGTGTTTCAGATTTAATCCCTATATTCCCGGTTTGGGTCTTACCGGGGATGCTTCTTGAATCTTTATTACTTTCCAGCAACCTGGTTTGGATACTCATGAATCCGCTTGTCTCTATTCCACTCAGGTTTTGCCACCTTTTCCACTTTTAAATCATACTAAATTAAGTCCTACTAAATTGTTATGTCTTAGAGTGACTTTATTTTCTCTCAAATATAAGTCTCAATTATCTGAAAGCATAGCATTACTGGGATGCAATCATAATTATTCTAATAATAATTATTATAGTAAACATGTTAAAACTTTGTTACCCTAAGTAATAATTCTCTCATAAGGACTCCAAAATATTCCTTTGCAGATATGATATAATTCTACTGTGGAATATTTGAACTTGAACAGAAACATATCAAATAGAACTTTTTTTTAAAAAAAGCAAAAACCCAATAAGAATGTCTTCCTTTGAAGAGAGTTCAAAGTGAAGGTGATATGTGATGATTCTAATTGCTGGATGTGATTCTGTTTCTTCACATGCTGGCTACTAAAAACCTTTGAAGTCTTCTCCAAACTAAGAAACAAAAATATCTACAAAATTTTCATTAATTGAATTAGGAAACAGACATTTACATTTATTAAAAAAAAAAAAAAACTAATCTCAGAGAAGGTAAGACAGTTTTATCTCCTACAGGGAACAAGTCAACCTATACATGAACCAATATAATTTTTGTAACTTTCTCATAACAGTGATTGTTATCCAAATTTTATTAAATCTGAAAACACATCTTCTCAAATGGATAAATTAGAAACTCATTGGGACAATGTACAAATTAACAAAGTTCAAAATTTTCATAATACCTGTTTCCTTTGCCTTATATTAAAAGGCAATTAAAAATCTATAAAATCTATAGAATCAATTATAGAATTTTATAAAAGAAAATGTTATAACCTAAAACTGGTCTTCATCCTTGAACCAAGAACATAAAATGCAACCTATTTGTGCTGAGTGGCCCCCAACCCACAAATCTCTAAGACAGTTAAATGTTTCTTGTTTGAAGTTAGTGAGTTTGGGTGCTGTTTATTATACAACAATATTGCAATAGCTGACTGATACACTTTAAAAATGCATAAACATTATTTAACTTAGTCCCTGTTATATACTGAGAGCTCAATAAATATCAACTATTTTTTAATTAATATTCTCCTTCACCAAATTTATAATAATAAATAAAACTTGAAATCAGAAAATGACTGGTTCTTTCATTGGATTACTAAGGAATTTGACTTGTAGAATATTTTTTCAACCTCATTTTCATTCTGTTATCAATATGTCAAAATACATGCAATTGTTGCTTGAGACAAGCTTTAGTCCACTTATAATCCATGTGACCTTGTATATTCATTAATTCAACTAATATTTATAGACCATTTATTATGTGTCTTTGCCTTTTGGACTTTTAGCTTCCTTTTATGTAAAACTAGGATAAAGATAAACACTTTGCAGAGTTGTGAGATTGATCATAAAGTAAATAAGGAATTTAGCATAGTACTTGACACATAAAAAAGTGCTGAATTTATGGTTATAGATGTTACTGTCAGGCAATCTATTACTATTTCTTTTTGTGTGTGTGCAAATGTGAGTTAGTTGATATGGTTGCTAAAAGATATGTCATTTTTTCATCCACCATCAAGGTAAAATCATCTCTCATTTTTCTTGCCTCAGATTTAATTTGCAGCAAGTTGTCAAAGAGGTAATTTTATAACCTTTCATTTTCTTTGTATTTTCTTGAAAGCAGAATGAAGACAATTTTATTTTCATAAAAAAGAAATATGTAAAATTCAATCAACACCATAGGAGCATGAATTTTGGCTGCAGAAGATCTGGGCTTTAGTTTCTGATCTTTGTATCTTTGTAGTATCTTGGTTTTGGTCCATTGCTGAATGGCTGCAGGCAGGATTTCTCAATCGAAACACCATATGACAAGTTTTGTGCTCAACCCTGCATAGTTTGAAACTAGACTTTATTGGTTCATTCATGAAAAAAATAATAATAATAATCCCCAGGGACATAATCACTCTTGTCTAATTCACATGAGACAGGTTGTAGCAGAAGTTAGATATATGCTAAGCAAACTTTCTACTTTCAGGCACAGAGGAAGATCCAGATTCCCTGGTAATTAGGTTGATCTCATATGGTTGGTTTCTGACCAATATATTTTGGGAGCAAGTGATGTATGCTTTCCATGGGACTGGCCTGTAAAACTTTCCAGACAACCTTCCATGCTCTGTCTTAACATTGGCCAGACAGATGGAGGAGATCCAGAGAATGGCTCTAGGGAGAGCCAGGAAGTGGCAGAGCCGCCAGGTGACTGACTGGATCCCTCAGTTACTACTTAAAGAATCATGCAAGAGAGCTTCCCAACTCTCACTTAGCTCTGAAATGAGCAAGAAATGAACTTTTGTTGTTTTAGGCACTGAGATTTTTTTCATTGTCATATAAAGCTAGTGATGTTTGTTATCCTAATACTCTGATACATAAATTGAGATGTATATTTATCTCTAATGGGGAAATCTGTCTGTTTAGGAGTTAGAATGTTCTTATTTCATACTCAGAAAATACTCTTCTCTTGACAAAAATAGTCGAGAAGCTAAAAGATGAATAGGGGGGTTTGGATGAGGAAGAACTAAGATCCAGAGAGGCAGAAATATTGGGGGAAGGCACCTCACCTAAGTACCTGGAGGAAACAATGGCATATCTTTCTATTGCAGAGAACAAACTGCTTTTCAGTTGGCTCGATTGGTCTGGTAAATCAGATCTTCTGGGCATGCCAGATGCATACTAAGGATGTTTGCCCTTAAGCCCTTGAGTTGTTTGTGTGTTTTTGTTTGTTTGTTTTTGTTTTTTTGTGCTGATAACCTTTCTTTAGTGTAATATTAATAATGTGCTCTGCATTGAGACCAGGAAATGCAGGTGCATTTTGTTACATACAAGAAATCTGAATGCGTGTGGTTGCTTACATTCTTTAAAACTCAGCAATGTCAAAGACAGCATTTTCACAATAATCTTTTCCTTTCTCTCATTGTCATTACCTAAAAGTCTCAAAATGGCTACTGCAGCTCTGGGCATCAACTAAGTTCAAACAGGAAGAAGATACGTTAAAAAGAAGGTAGAGCCAGAAGATTTTTGCTTTAATCTCATTGGCCAGAAATGGATCACTTGGTTACTTTTCACTACAAGAAACCTGGAAAAATAAGTTTTGTTTTTTGTTACCTGTTTGTTTTTAGATATTCTAGCTTCCATAGTATGCGGAGGTAAAGGAGAAAGGAGATGGAATAAATATTCAGTGACCCAGACTATACTGTCTACCAACAAAGTGTGCTAGAATTACTCTAGCAGTCAGGTCCCTCTTTCTTTGGGCTTTTCATTGTACATTGATTTAGATAAACCAACTCCTATTTAAGAGAGTGAATTTTCCCAAGAAAAAACATCTTACTGTTATTGGGAGTAAGACATTTAAACTTTGACAGTAGATGATAGGTTGCAATGTGCAAAGTGTGATCTAGCCAGAACAAGAATGTGAGGAGAATAAGGGCTACTTCAGGATATCTCTATGGGCAGGGGCCAGAAGAAGAGCTGATTTGGGATTCAGGTGACTTTCAGATGAATCCAAACTGAAGGCTAGATTAGACAGATAGAACCCGGAGAACTGGATGACATATTTCAAAGTTTACAGGGTAATTTATAGCTTTTCCATATACATTCCTTTCATTGAAGCAGTATGATGAGAAAGAACCAGAGTCACTGTGATACCTGCTAATTCATATTGATCATATTAAACAATGCTTGGCAAATATTTGCTCATGTCCTCTCTCCCTTGTTATACCCAGAAGAAAGAATGATGGTTGTGATCTGTACTGCATGGCATGGTGAAAAACCATGGGCTTTGATGATGGAGAGACATGGGTTCATATACTAGATCTTCAAAAAACCAGTTGAATGACCTGGAACATAACCTAACCTCTGCAAGCCATAAAGTGTAAACAATAATGCTTCTTTGTATCATTGCTATGAACATTATTCAAAAAAATATATTTCAAATAACTTAATCCAGTTCTTGGTCCATGTTAGAGATTGAATAAATAGGAGCTATGATAGGAGTGGTGGTTGGAGTAGGATGTAAAAATTATAATACATTGCAATTAAAGTATTTTTATAAAAATTCTACTAAAGGATGTCTCCATGAGCCTAGATCTGACCTCTTAAATTTGTACAGAATCCCAGTTTTCCTAGGACAATGATTCAACATTCACAGTATCTTTGAAGTTCCTAGATATAGCTTCATCACCTCTCCCATGACAAAGATTCAGCAAAGAATTAGGAGAATGACTGCTCCAAGTTTCAAGTATATAGGCTACAGAAATATGTCAAGCTCTATTTTTAAAAGTTTACCTGTCCTTGAATAAATGTGCTTCATATATTATTTAAACTTTGTGTTCATCTTTTTATTATCAATATTTTTCTGGTGTCCATAGTGATATATTATAAGATGGATTATTAAAATCTCTGTGAAATTTGCCTGGAGGCAAGCTCCCAATTCAAGAATAATTAAAGTGACAGTTTAAGAGCAAATTATGTGAGCCAGAGATGTACAGTGGGTTTATTGTCACGCTCATCTCTGTACTCCACAAAAAGAAAGTGATTCAGCTTAATTTTTCATCAAGTAGTGTCTTCCCAGGAGGATTACGGAGGAGTGGAGTATGAAAGCATATATCAGCTTTCACAAAGTCATGGCATAAATAGCATATGGTATTCATATTTGTGCGTGCGTGCAAAAAGATGGTCAGAGCTCATTTTTACTTTTCCTTTGACATAATTTGAAAAAAAAAATCACGTTGCCTGTGCTAACTGAAATACAATGTGCTTATTAAATAGACTAATTTTCTTTTCCCTTTGAGTAAGAACTTTTAAAAATTATTCTCTTGAAGATTATAAACTTTAACCATATTTACAATTTGATAGCTAGGCTGATAAAGCTTTTTAAAAAACTAATTTTATAATCACACCGCCAGATATTTCAGCTCTTCTGAAATGTTGTTCTACTTGAGTTACACATCCCGGAAAATGATCTGTTTTTTTAAAAAATTTTACTCATAGAAATTTTAAAAAAGAAACTGTTGTTCTTCCTGAAAGCATTGTGAGAATATTTCATTTTAATCAAAAGGCCATGTCCATATTCTATTGTTAACCTAAACATTCCAGTATGATCATCTTCACGATGATGATCGTCAGTGCTAATTAGGTACAGATCTGTTATTTAATGACAATATTTTTTTCATTCCATACTATTCATATATCCAGAGACTGGGCTATAATTGTGCTATCAGTCAAAGGCCATGCCTCTCTTCAGGCACAGATGACCCTTCCTGCTGTCACATTCTGCGTGTATTAGTAAATCAGCTGGATGAGCTTGATAATGATAACAAAAGATAACATCTATGAGTGCCTGGTGTGTGTCAAATATGGTACCGTTTTATTCCTAATCACTCACTGAATTCCAACAACTATATAAAGCTGTTAAAATTATTATTCCCACATTACAGATAAGGAAACTGAAACAAAAAAATAGATATATTTTTCCATGGTTCTATAGCTGGTGACCCTGAAATTTAAACTTTAGTGTTTTTTTAACACTAAAATCTTAGTCACTAAGACACACACACACACACACACACACACACACACACACAAACACATATATATTTTTGGAGAAGTAGACCCAATTCCTTTTTCAATTTCTCATGAAATAACAAATTTTGATTGTTAAAACGTTGTCTCACTAGAAATTAGGGGAAAAATATTCTCCATGTTAGTGTTATTGCTTTATTTTGACATCCCTTTGAATCTGGCTATAAACACACAAACTAGTCTGACAGTTGTGAGTATCTTGACCTACATAATGTGTACTCACAGTGTGAATAGCAAAGCAATAGGTACTGGGACTTGAATTAGTTCTCCACATCCAGTTGCCTTGCTGTCTGCATTATCAGTCATCAATACCCAGGTCAATTCACCTGAAGGAAGAGAACAGACCTAGACAATTACTTAACAAGAAAATTGCTATTAAAATAGGAATAAGCTAAAGGAATATGTAGAGTCTACATATAATTAGTCAGTTCTAATAGTAAATTCAGCTGTACTTGCTTTAAACCTACAATTTTCTTGTCTTCTAAGTATCACCATGATTGCTTTTTTTGGACAGCTCAAAGAATAGAAGAAATAAAATTAAAAATGTAGACTCTTGTGGATTCCTTTCAAATTGAAAAAGATATTTTCTAAATATCAATTGAATGTGGATTAAATTGGGGAGAGTATGCCACAGGATGGGTTGGACTTAGAAGTTATCTCTTAAAAAAATTAGAATACAGTGAAAAATATTTCCCTAGATAAAATTTATGAGAAAAATACTCAAGTCCAAAGAACACTATGATCGGAAGGATCAAATAATAAAATGTTTAATTTTATAGATGGTCATAGAACAGAAACTCTATATTCTATATTGCTTTTTTCTTTTAATTTTATAATTTGAATTAATGTGAAGACTTGGACTTTGGTTAATTCACTTCTTTTTTTCTCTCAAATGGAAAAGGGAGCGTCTCTATAACATGTTAAGAGGAATTAACTGTTTTCTCCTTTCTTATAGGAGACTGAAGCTTGGCCAATGGCGACAGTGGGGTGTAGACCTGATCTTACTGTGTGACTTACTCTATGCCTGATTGTTTGTGTTTATTATCTCTCCAGTTCTTATAACAAACTAAAAGGATAGATTTTATTATCCCCACTTTTTACATGAGCTAGAATAGAAGAAAACAAAGTACTTTGCTAAATTTCACACAACAGTAAATGGAGAATTTTTATTCAGATAAGACTCCAAATTCTAAGCTTTTGTTTCCCCCTCCCACAGAACCCAGATTACTCTTTCATCATCCTGCCTAGGGAAATATTTGGCACAAAGCTACATCAAAATAAAACCCTAGCAGATTGTCTACCTTAACACCTAATGCATTATCAGGAAGTAATGTAGACAGGCCTTCAAAATGGATTTGGTGCCTCACTTTCAATTAGGGGTTAGAACAAGAAATGGCAATTGGTCAACACAATGCAACACTCAAAAACCATCAGTCACTATAATACAAATGCAAGGCAGTTCATTAATTTGTTCATAACAAAGAACATCCATATTCAAGCTGAATAAATAATGGGGTTTACTTTAACTTAATCACATGTTTCAGCTCCTGTGGGTGCATACACATAGTCATGATCCAAGAACAGCTTGGTGATTCAGAATCCATCAATATCAATGTGCTAAGCTTTTTTATTTTAGAGGCCCAACTGACTCTCTAAGTCAGATATTTTTGTAAAGGTGTTGATCTTTCTGGGGAAATCATTAAGCTTCTTGCACTCCTGATTTCCAACATATTAGCAAGTTCCTGCCTTTGTAATCCAAAATGGCACTATCATCATTGTTCACCATTTAGGCATATGAGAAGAATCAGAAAGGCAAATAGTGCATGGGGTAATAATCATTTCTGCCTTTTACTACCAGAACTCATAGGCATGAAAGGATCTAGTTTGGTCCTTTCAGAAGACATAGGACAATTTATTTTGCCTCTTGAGGCTTTGAGTCTCTCATTTATCAGTTAAAGACATCCTCTCAATGATGTCTCAGTTCCTTCCATCTCTAACTTAGTCTGATTAACAGAATTTATATCCATGTGTACATCAGACTTGACTCATGATTTATTTTGAAGAAGCCAAATAGTATTCTAAAGTTGAGGAATCATGTTTTTCCTAAAACACAAATGATAACTGTTAGTTTTTAACATAGGGATGCTGCGAGTAATAATTCCAAGATTTCTAAATTAGTAGTCTTACAACAATTCCATGGGAAGATGGGATAGTCTTTTAGAAATGTTTTTAAAGCAGTGCTTGCCTAACCAAAGTACAGTTTTAAATTTGTAGTATGAACATAAAGTTTAGGTTTTGGGGGGCCGATGTTTACATAAATTTTGAAAACTCTCTGTAAGAAAAAGAATACAAAATTATAAATACAAAATTAAGTAGAGGGCTTGGAAGAACTGTATTCAAGTGAAGTTTAGGTTTCATTCATTTCATGAAAAATCTGTTTCTGCTTATAATATGTGTTTATTTAGGATAGATTGAAAGCTGTGATAGGGCTATGGGGGGCATTTGGCTAAAGTCTCCCCATTCTACATCTTTTATTAGATTTTGCAAGTGAGGCATATTGTTAACACAGAAAAGAGAATGATAATATAAACTGTGTGTAAAATAATGTAGGAAAGGTGCTGTATAGTCCTTGGTAAAAAGCGCCATTTAAATACTTGGTGTTATTACTGTGGCTTACACAGCCAGCTATGAAGATCTAACCATAATCCTGTGAAGCATGTGGTTGCACTTATCCTTGTCTATCTCAAGAGCAATTGAATTAGGCCTCTGCCTTAGTGGGAGAAATCCCATTAATCGGAAAAGGCACGGCTTCAAGGTTATCTTTGTTTAGGCAAAGAACAGGGAAAAGGTGTGTTTGTAGGTGGAAATGACACTGAGCTGAGAGCTAATGAGTGATACATTCTTACTTAAAATTTTTGTTAACCTACCCATGTGTGTTCACTTAGTTGTGTGCAGGAAATTTATGGGTATACATTTTAATTTATCTTGAATAGATACCTAGGAGTAGAAAGGCTGGTCATACAGTAAATGCGTGGTTAACTTAAGAATCTGTTAAGAATCTACCAAAACTTTGTCTACAGTGGTTCTATCATTTTACACCTCCACAAACAATGTATGAGAGTTACAGTTGCCTCAACATTTTTTCCAACAGTTGGGATTGAGGTTTTATTTTTTTACATTTTAGTCAAAATATAAATGCATCTCATTATGGATTTATTTGCATTTTTCTTATAACTAATGTTGAGAATGTTTTCCTGTGCTTTTTTGGGCCATTTGTATATCTCTTTATGTGAAGATTTGTTAAATTCCTTTCTTAATTTTTTACTAGGTTTGTCTTTTTGATGTTATATTTTGATTGATCTTTTAATTATTTAGTTCCTCTTTCTGTTATTAGCTGTATTATTATTTTGTTGTTAGCTGTAAAAAATTAATATATCTGGATATAAGTATTTTGTCAGGTATATGCATTATGAATATATTCTCTGGCTTCCTTATTCATATTATTTACAGTGACTTTTGTTGAGCAGAATTGGTTAATTTTGATGAAGACTAATTATATATCCTTTATGACTCATGCCTTTTATGTACTAAGAAATCATAACCTACCCCAGTAATGACATAAATGTATCTTTCTGTATTTTTTCTAGATGCTATATAGTTTTCACATTTAAAAAAATTTTTTTAGCGATGGGATCTCACTATGTTGGCTGGGCTGGCCTCAAATTCCTGACCTCAAATTCCTGACCTCAAGCAATCCTCCCACCTTAGCTTCCTGAGTATCTGGGACTATGGGTACGAGCCACCAAGCCTGGCTAGTTTTCATATTTTTTTGTGCTCATGAATTAACTTCAGCATAGTTTGAGTTGGGGGGTCGTGAAAATTTTTTATTTTTGTATGATTATCTAGATTTTTTCACATGATTTTTTGAAAAGATTCTTCTTTTCTTATTCAATTACTTTGGAACATTTTCAAAAATTAATTGACCATATAAGTGGTAGTCTATTTCAAGATCCTCTATTTTGTTCCATTGCTTTGTTTATCCTTATGCCAATACCATGCTATGTTGATTACTGAAACTTTATAGTAAGTCTGAAAATAAAGTGATATAAATCACCCAACTTTGTTCTTCAAGATTTTTTTAGCTATTCTAGACTAAATATATTGCCATAAAAATTTTAGAATAATTGTATTCTAAAATTATTTTTAATTATTTTTTTATATTTCTTACAATTTTGATGGAAAATACAATGTATTTATAGATCAGTTTTTATACATTTAACAACTTAAAAATATTGAGTCTTCTAATCCCCCAACATAAATGTGGAACTGTTCATTTATGTAAGTCTTTACTTTCTACCAATAATGTTTGCTGTTTAAGTGTACAAGCGTTGCACACCTTTCATTAAAATTTTCCATAAATATTTTCAATTTTATGTTATTGTAAATGGCACTGTCTGTCTTTAATCTCAATTTTTGTTGACAACGTAGAGAAATGTGATTGACATTTTATGCTTTTTATTCTGTGACTTTGTTAAATTCACTTATTTGATCTAATATTTGTTTTCTAGAATCCTTAGTATTTTCTATGTATTCAATTATACCATCTGCAAATAGAAAAATTTTAATTCCTCCTTTTCTATCTGTATGCTTTTAATGTCTTGTTCTTGCTTTATTGTATTGGCTAGGGCAGTGTTGAATAAAAGTGGGAAGAATAGATATCCTTGCCCTATTCCTAATCTTGGGTAAAAAGCATTCAGCTATGCATAATTAAAAGTGTTGTTACCTATAGTTTTTTTGACGATGTTCTTTTTTTTTTTTTTTTTTGGATAATATTAGTTTCTCTCTATCCCTAGTTTGATAAAAATGTTTATCATGAGCTGGTGTTAAATTTTGTCAAGTAATCTCTGTTTGCCTCTATTGAAATGATCTTATGTTTTTTTTTCCTTTATGCTATCAACACATTAAATTACATTGATAGATTTTTATATGTTTAACCTCAATTTGTTGTGGTTTATTATTCATTTTACAAATTGGTGAATTTGGTTTTTTAATATTTTGTGAAGGATTTTGTGTTTTTGTTCGTGAAAAACAGTTGTGTTTTTTGGTGTGTATCTTTGCTCTTTGTATGAGCATAATATTGGCCTCATAAGATGAATTGAAAATGTTTTCTCACCTCTACTTTATGAAAGAGAAAATTTTGTAAGACTGACATTATTTCTTCTTTAAATATTTGACATAAGTCACCAGTGAAGTCATCGTTGCCTGTAATTGTCTTCATGGAAGGGTTTTAACTATTAATCGAATGTCTTTATCAAATATTAGGGTATTCAGATTTTCTATTTCACCTTGTGTCAGTCTGGTATTTTGTGATTTTTTTGTCTGGTATTAATATATGGACTTTAGCTTTCTTATACTTATTTTTTTCATGTTTTATCATTCCCTATCCTTTTACTTTTACCTTGCCTGTGTCTTTATATTTAGGGTATATTGCTTATAAAGAGCATGTAATTGGGTCTTGCTTTTTTATCCAGTCTGACAATCTCTGTCTTTTAATCGCAGTGTTCAATACATTTACTTTCAATGTAATTCATATGGTTAGCACTGGCTTTGCCATTTTACTGTTTGTTTTCTCTTATTTGTTCCCCTACCTTTGATTTTTTTATTATGTATTTTTATTCAATTGCATCTTTTCTTTGACTTTTCAGCATATCAATTTTTAAAAAAATTTTAATGGTTGTCTTAGAGATTATAATATGCTTTTAGAACTTATTTTGATCTACCTTGAATTAGTATGATACTAAGTCAAGAATAATGAAAAAACCATACAGCAGTATGCTTTCCTTTATCCCATTCCATCTCCTGTGCTATTGTTGTCACACATTTTACTGTTACATGTGTATTAAACCCTATAATATAGTTGTATTGTTTTGGCTTTAAATAATAAAAGCGAGACTCAACTACATACTCTCTATAGTTTGTTTTCACTTAGAATTTTTAATTTATATCTATTAAAATAGGTCTTTCAAACAGGTCTTGATGTGTTTCATTCATGTGAAAAAATTGACAAGGAAACATAGGGAAAAATAAATTGGTTGAGGAATTTCTAAGTTAATAGCAACTACCTTCAGTGGCCACCTGGCTGAGAGTGATCTCAAGACCATCCTGATTGCAGAGATGTTAAGATGTAAAATAACGTAAACATAAACTTCTTCCTTAAAAATAGAACAATTCCCAACACTGCCAAAGCTCCTATATATACCTGCCTAATCATATCTCCTTCCTTTCATGCAAGAGAAAACCACCAGCCAGATTTTGTATTTCTCATTCTCTTGTATTTTTCTACAGTTTTAATTAATATGTACTAAAATATATTGATTTGTTCTTGAACTATTCTACAAATGACTATATTATAGGTATTCTGTGATTTGCTTTTTTAACTCAATATTATAGAGATTCATGCATGTTAATGTCCATATCTACTGTTATTCATTTTCACTTTTGTATAGTATCCCGCTGTGTGCATACACCCAGATTTATCCATGCTCCTGTTAATGGATGTTGGGGACTATTTATACTGTTTAGTTATTACCTATTATTTTGCTGTGAACATTCTTGTTGTTTCCTAGAACTTACATATGAGTTTCCTCATATTATATACCTGGGGGTGGGATTGCTAGGCCTGGAGAGTATGTTTGCCTACTCTGATTGCCAATAAAATCTGCTGCACCCATTCTGTCTCCAAATATCCTAATCTTCCTTGGTTTATGGCCTTGGCTAAGTATTTATGTTCAATAAAATTCAGGAAAAAGGAGAAGATGAAAAGGAAGAGTTAAGCGTTCTTTCTAGCCTGCAATCTGTGATTTTTTTTTAAGGTGTAGCTTTGGAGGACAGAAGCCAGAAAGAAAATAAATCATCTCCATTGTCTCTGTTGGGCATAGGGGTGAGATGTGGCTACACTTGGAGAATGAGGTCTCAGGCTGCAGCATAGTTGAAATCACAGAATCTACTGTGAAGCCACTACTAAATTTGGGGACAACACAAATTAAAACAGAAGAGAGCATGTTATTTTTATGAAATTTAGACTGCGTAAGAAAAGTTGGAATTGGCTTTCTTGAGATACTTCCCTCAACTCTAGTCTTCATTACAACTTCTTGCTCTTTTTCCTGTTTAACAGGCTTCAAAGGTTACTGTCTCCTTGTTCTAAGATATCACGGCACTGGGGACTTCAGCCTTTCAACTTTCTTATCTTTGTGATGACCCTCATATTACTCCCCTAACAGCCTTAGACATAACGTCCACCTCTCCACCACGTGTTGGAATCACTGATTTTGTAGGAGTGTTGGCTTTAAATTTTCTCAAGAAGGATTTTATCTTACTAAGGCTCTCAGTTGAACAATATGTACGAGTTGAAGATTGACTCTTCCTTAGTATATGAGATGTCCTATACTGCTTTGCATTGGGTGGCTGGCACCTCTGTAAGGAGAAGAGCTATGTCTGTAGGCCTGGACTTCACTACCTTTTTAATTTTAGTCTTCTCTAGCAGTTGCATTGCTAGCTAAGGACCAGTGAGAGGGTGATTTTCAAACTGACTGTTTCCTGTTAGCTTTGATTTTCAGCAGTTTAGCTAGAATAACCTTAGATGTCGTTTTATCAGTGTTTATCCTGCTTGACATTTGTTTATTGTCTTGGATCTGTGGATTGATATCTTTTCATTAAATTTGATAATTTTTTAGCAATTACTTCAACTCTTTTTCTTGGTCCAGACTTTTTCCTCCACTTCTAGGGTTCCAATTACATGTATGCCGGACTATTTGATGTTATCGCAAAGATCATGGGGACTCTTTGTTTTTTTGTTTGTTCGTTTTGGTTTTTGGGAATTTTTTTTTTTTTGGTTGCTTGTCTGTTTAACCATTTTTTTTTCCTCTGCGTGATTTAGTTTGTTTGTTTTCCATACCAATCTTCAAGTTCATTATTCTTCAGTCTACTGTTAAACTTATTCAACGAATATCAGATATTTTATTTTTTGTATTTAGAATTGTATTGAACTCCTTGTTCATAATTTTTATCTGTAAAATTGACCACCCATTTACTGATAATTTTCACCAATTCTTTCAGGTCTTGAATATATTTATAATAGCATTTCTATTGTTCTTTTCTCCAGTCCAAATCCATATAATCTCTTAATCTCTTTCTATTTAGTATTTTTTCCTCTTGGTTATGAGTTACATTTTCCTGCTTCTTTGTAACATTTTTAAAATGTATACTGGACATTATGGATGCTACAGTGCTATAAGTCTAGGCTTTCTTGTTTTCCTTTAAAGGATATGGAATCTTGTTCTAGAGGGTAGTTTGTTTTGTTGATAGGTTAGACTCATGCTTTGTGGAGAATTTTGAACTGTGTTCAGTCAGGTCTAATGGAGTGTTTGCTCAAGGACTATTGTAGATTTGCTTTCTACTGTGGCCTTTCTGGTATCATCACTAAATGCCGAGGGCTTTCAGCATTTTGGGCTGGTTCTAATTCTAACATCTCTCAGCACTATACACCCACCAGAATCTTATTTCAGCTCACTTTCTCTAGTAGCTGTTCTCTGCTAAGCCTCATGGAGTGTTGTTCTCAACACAATGGCTTAGTATTTGGCCAAATACTCAAGGTAACTACTATGCAGATTTCTATGGCTCTTTTACCACATAGCTCTTTCCTCTCTAGTACCCTGACACATAACTTTCAGCCACCTCAGCATCTCTATATTCTGATCTCAGTTTCCTTTAACAGGTGACAATTCTATTCTATTTGTTCTATACTTTCCTGTGCTGCTGTTTAGAAGTACCCCAAAGCCAGTGTGATTGTAATGCTCTCTGGGTGTTTCTCTTCTCTCAGGGATCACAGCCCTGCACTGATTGTGGCCCAACGCCTGAAGACAGTCGCTGCACATATTTTATTAAGCACGTGGTAGCTTACAGTGACATGTAAATTCATATCTGGTATTCTATCCTGCTATATCTTCAAACCTGATTTTGAATACAAACTTCACAAATTTTTAGTGTTGTGACCTTGTTCAAGTTTCTCAAACTCTAAGTGTCTTGGTTTTCCCATCTCTAGAAGAATTAAAATAATGCCCAATAACTGTAAAGCATGTAACACAGGCCCAATGCAACAAATTTTATGCCCATATTATCTTTCCCTATCTTTTTATTACTTTTTTCTTGGCATAAGACCACTGTGCTTGAGCCAAATAACTAACCTTTTCAGTTTTCTCTGAATCTTTAGGGACATGGATGGAAAGAATGGAATGAGACTGCTTGGGGAAGGGCACTTCTAAGAAGAACTATGTGTTCTGAGTCCCAAAGTGCTTAGAATCCCATGTTTTACATGTCACTATGAGGACTAATACTGACCACTCATCGTCTTCCTTTGTGTTTAGAGGGTTATTATCTTCCTGCAGCTTTCAGAATAACCAATAGCATGCCCTTGGCTTAAAGGGAGAGTTTGCCTAAGCATGATTCTATGTGTATGTCTTTAAAAGAGGAAAGAAACTATTCAGTGAGTCAATGCAGGAATGGTTTTAAAAACTTAAAAACTTTTATCCAGGCTCTACAAGCTTTGACAATGGTTTTATTTTAAGGTATTTTTAAAAGTTTAAGAACTGTTCTGAAGAATGGACATGTTTAGAAACATGCTATATATAGACTACATTAATGCAATGTAGAGACACTTTACAAAGGATTTATGGTATATTTTTAAATGACATACAGTTATAACACAGCAACAGCCATTGCAAATACATTTACTTTAAGTTACCCCATTGATTATAAATAGCCCACTAAAAATGCTAAGCAATTATATTGAAATGTGACATCCTTTTAGAACAACAAAAAGAGGATATAGTTCTTGTTGATGTTAAAATTCTCCTATTCTGTAAGTACATTGTTCTTGATATTCATAAATTGCTACATGCTATACAAAGTGGGAAAACATAAAGGGAAAATTATCATTCATTTTTTAGGATAGTACTAGAACTTGAGAAAAATAAATCCAAAGGTTTTTCTTAATAAAATAACAACTCAAGTTTGTTTTTCTATCATCTCTAGTGACCCAATAAAAAAAAAAGTTTGCATTGTTTATCCATCCATCCACCCTCCCTAGAACCCACTCACCCATCCATCCACCCATCCCATTATTTATAAATAAGAAATGTTTGTTAAGCTGAATTATCCAATGAACAGAAATGGTAAGGCCCCTCCAGTCTGAGAGAATAGCATGTGCACAAGCTTAGAGAAAGGACAATACGGCCACATCAAGAAAGACGTTTGGAAGGTCAGCAAAACAGATGTAACATAAGAAGTGATAAATGCGAAGGGATATGAATGAGGCTTCGGAAGCCTTTTAAGGAGTGTGGACTTAATTCTAAAAATGATACGGAGTCTCTGAAGCCTTTTAAGCACTAAAGGAATTGATGTCTTCTGATTTTAAGTGGCATCATCTTATTCTAACATTTTTAGCACCTTCAAAATCTTATACTGACACAGAGTTTAATATGGAGATTTACCTGCACCAAGTTGCTGAACCCAGTTTAATTTAGTAAGATCCATTCCCACTGGGAGAGAAGACTGTAATCTGTTTTGTGGTTTTAGGTGAAGGAGCTCAGGAAATTTTACCCCAAAATATGACTCCTTGGTATAAAGAATATTTTGAATTAAAGACCATTGGAGATTAAAAAAAAAAAAAAAATGGAAGGGGCTTTCCCTCTATCTGCATAAACTGGACTAACCAATCAAAAGATCAAAAGAACAATTGACTTCCCTTCTCCTCCCTGTTATCTCAATATATTGCAGAAAAAAAAGATCATTTTATTTTTCTATTTTTTTGTCTTATCGTGGCACAAGTTGCTTCAAATTTAAACTTATCTGAGATATATAACTGTGAGCTCAGACACAAGTTAAAAGGTCGTTTGAAAAACAATGATTTGCCACAAGGTCCAAATGGTTTAGTTCATGGTAGATGAACATTCTAATGCACTCATCGGGTTCTCACAATTTTCTGTCACTATAAAGCAGATGATTAGAAACAACGGCACATACTAGTAAGAGCAAAAAAAGTAACACTTATCAACAGAGGAAGAAGCCTGATTTACTTAATGTAGGCCCAGGAAATATAAAGCATTTAAAATATATATAAAGCAGAACTCTTATGCAATTTAATAATACAAAATAACAATGATGAGACTGAATCACTAAGAAATGGTTATATTTTGAATTATAAACTCTGTTGAAGAAATTGTAGAAATGTTGATGCATTTTAAAATGACTTATAAGTGGCTAAAATATAAGGACATGGTACTTAAAGTATTAGGAATAATTGAATGGAAAATGTGCTGGTTTTTTAGGACTCAATGTTTTAAATGGCAGCAGTGTGTCATACTCAACTCTCTGTTTCCCATCTTTTGAATATGGTAAATAAGTCACAAATTAGTGAGAAAATAATAGCATAGACTTACAGCCGCTAGACTTGGGTATTCTCATTCAGTTACTTGTCAGGTGAGCAGTTTCTGGAAAAATATTTAACATGAGCCTCAATTTCCTCCTTGGTAAAATGACAGTTATAATAATCATTTTGCAGTAAAGCTCTGAGGATTAAACACTTTAACATGCCAAGTATAATACTTGATATATGGCTGCTAAATAAATAATTGCCATCATAAAAGGTGGTAAAAATTGTAAAAGGTTATAATTATTCTTAAGGAAGTTTCACCCATCAGGGGACTCATTGCATGGATATTAAAACAGGTATTATACAAACACCCCAAGGTAGCTCCTGAGTATCAGTTGCTGTACATGTGAAATCATGCAAAACTTCACATATTAGAGACTCTCTAGTGCAACAGGAGTTTGGACATTCTACAGATAAAAATGGTGAGGTCCAGGAAGAGTAGGAACCTTGCCTGAGATCATGCAGATGATAGGAAGTTTATTTTTCCAGGTAGAATGTTTACTAAGCCTCCAGCCCTTGAAGGTTTCTTTTGGCACCTTAAACGTCTTGCTGGGCATTTCTATCTTGTGTTCTTCCATCCTTTGAAATTAGAGGAGAGGCAGCTCTCTAATCTGTGTGTGTGTGGCTTAGAGGAAACAAGCAGTTGATAAAAGTATATAAGGAAAATAATTTGTCACTGTATTTAAACACAAAATATATGATTTACTTAGATTAGGCTTGAAGTTGGTTTTGCAGGAGGTAGAATATTACAAAAGGCATTAATTCATCATTTTTTATGGCTAAGCAGTACTCCATGGTACACATATACCACATTTTGTTAATCCACTCATGAATTGATGGGCATTTGGGTTTATTCCACATATTTACAATTGTGGACCAAAAACATGGAGCCGCACAGAGCAGGTGACTCCCCATTATGGGGACCACGGAGGTAGAGCCACGGGAGACGGGGATGGCTCTGGCAATATGGGAACTGCAGCGGTGGAGCTATGCAGGGCAGGCGGCAGTGTGGGAGTTGTGGGGGATGGGGCTGTGGCCAGGGTGCTGGGTGGCTGGGGTTCTCCACCCACCCAGGTCCCATGGAGGCAGTCACTGCAAGGCTTCTTCTGTGGTGTCTGTGGCACCTGAGGCACCCCCTCTACTCAGATCCTACTTTGGTAGGGATGGGCACTCAGCTCCTAGTCTCAGGGCATGGCACAGGGAAGCCTCACTCTGCCCCTTCCCTCACCAGCCCAGCAGGCTAATTTGAAGGCAGCTGTTGCAAAGCTGAGTCCTGTGCAGATCTGCCACCCTGTACCTAAGAGCTCAGAATGGCGTCAGTTGCAGTAATTTGATATGGGTAGCCACTAGATCCCTGCTGCAACCACTCTCTGGTGCAATGTCACTGCATAGACTTCAAGCAGATCCCCAATTAGTCCAGTGGTCTGTGGTGGTGGTGGCCACCTTTTAACGCTTAAGCCACAGTGCCTGCAGTGGCAGCGCGGAGCCCCAGGTATCTCTCCTCCTGTCCTTCCCCACGCGTGGACGCCTCCCTCATGATCCCTTCTATCTTGCCCAGTGAATCACCTCATCACCTTCTCCATCACTCTGAATGTCCTCAATCACTTCTCTGGTGTTTTGCAGCAGTCTTTCCAAGAAGAGCCATCTGTAGGTAGGTATCCACCTGCAACTTTCAATTCTCTCCTTGAGAGCAACATGTGTAGGCTGCTTCTAGTTTGCCATCTTCCACAGCTTGTTTTTAGATTTTCATGAAGTATTAATAAGAGATAATAGAAAACTTTGATTCACCTTTTAAATAAACATTTCCTAGCTTCCATGGTGTCCCAGCATCCTCCTTACAGATCTTTTAGTACCTGCAGGTCACAGGGTCACAGGGGCTGCAGTGGAGACATCTGGACCTCCCAGAACAAAGAAGGAGCAATGAACGTGGACCAACACAGTGGGCTGATGGGAGAGACAAAGGTCCCATTATTCTTTAAATAAGCTTTCTATCCTTTTTTTTCTTCTTCTTCTGGAACTCTCATAATGCATATGTTTGTCTGCTTGATGGTATCCCATAAAATCCTCAGACTTTATTCAATCTTTATTCATTCTCTTTTCTTTTTGTTAATCTTACTGTCAATCTCAAATGACCTGTCTTCAGTTTCACTGATTCTTTCATCTTCTTGATCAAATCTGCCATAGGAGCCCACTTATGAACATTTCAGTTTAGTTATTGCATTTTTCATCTCCAGAAATTCTGTTTGGTTCTTTTCTTATATTATCTATCCTTTTGTTGAAATTCTCATTTTGTTCGTGGATAATTTTCTTGAGTTTGTAGAGCATTTTTATGATGATTATTTTGAATTCTTTATGGGTTAATTCATATGTTAACATTTCTTTAGGATGAGTTTCTGGAGATTCATTTTGAACCTTGTGTTGAACCCTGTTTCTCTGTTTTATAATGTATCTCATAACTGTGTTTGTATTCATGTATCTCTCAGTCTTTTTTGAACTGGGTTTGCACAGGGGAAGAAACTCTGATAAGAGATTCTAGAAATTTCTTTAATCCTTTTTAAGGGTCTGGATGCAACAACTCCGGGCCTCTACATGCAATTTCTCAACTAGAGAGGCTTGCTGATTTCTTTTTAAGGCGCTCATAAACTCTTGCTCCCTCTGGTATCTATCTGCAGCACTGCAAGTTCTCTAGTTCTATGGCAGCAAGCTGTCCTGCTCTTATTCTCAGCTGCCACCAGGCATCCAAAGTATCCCAGCTTTCTGTCAGCTCCCAAGTAAGGCAAGATATATACCAATTCCTTGGTCAGCCTCTGAATATTTTAATGCCAGATTCAGACTCCTCAGCTCTCTCTCCCCACTGAAGGAAAATCTTCAAGTTGGGTGCTAAACCATGCCCATCACAGAATTTGCCCCTCATTATTATTTGTTCTCAGTGGCCCTGAGACATACAAGCTATGCTTGTTCTATCACTGCTCCACTTTTATCTTTTCGACAAGGGAAAATTCCTAGCTGGGGTGATCTCGCTGGCAACTGAGCTGTGTCAGTGAGGAGGAAGGGCTGATGTAAATAAGTGAAATTGCTCTTTTTATCAATTTCAATGCAGCTGTTCTCAGCTTTGTGCTTGCCTGGGATACTGAAACTTCTTAATTCAATTCTGGAATTTTCCTGAAGGTATTTTGGCTAAATATCATTGTTAAATCAATGTTTCTCTGGGAGAACCAGGGATGGAACTTCCTATTCTGCCATCTTGCTGATACTATGCCTCTTTATTTTCCAACATTCTTCTTTAATAGCTAAGGCATTTAAGGATTCACATTGTCTCCTAATTAATGCTTTCACTTTGACCCATAGATTTATGGTAGATATTGTCAGTTTTCTTAATTTCTAAATACGAGTTTTGCTTTAAATTTATCTTTTAAGAAATATCTAAGACCTATATCTTAATTTGTAAGTATTCACCTAAATTTGGTCATTATTTTTTTAAAATTTCTTTTTCAAATAAAGTTATGATCAGAGAATGTACCCTATAAACACCTTAATTTTTAAAATGTATAAAGGTTTCCTTTGTGATTAGGTATGTGAATAATTTGTATAAGCATTCCATAGATACAGGGAAAATCCATAATCTCTATCCAAGTAGTGTAAATATATTTATATATATAACATGATATCAAATGAATTGAATATATTATTAATTTCCTATTTATTTTTTCTACTAGTCTGTCCTATTATTAAACATATATGAAAATTTATACTGTAACTTAAATTTTTACCAAATTATCCTTGTATATGTACTACTTTTTATTTATGTATTTAGATATAATTACTTGGTGCCTATGGGTTTATGATTTGACATATCTTCCATATCATGTGTGCTTTTTCTTATTTCTTCTAATTGCTTTTTATTTCAATTAATAATGGTGATATAGCCCCTGTTGTATTATCCTGGATAGAGCTTGAACCCATTCTACTAAGTTAAGTATCCCAAGAATGGAAAAACAAGCAACACATGTACTCACCATCAAATTAGTTTTAACTGGTCAACACTTCAGTGCACATATAGTAATAACATTCATGGGGTGCCTGGCAGATGGGAGCAGGGAGGAAGGGATGGGTATTGATGCAGTACACACCGTCTGGGGGATGGACACGCTTGAAGCTCTGACTTGGGTGGGGTAAGGGCAATATACATAACCTAAACATTTGTACCCCTGTAATATGCTGAAATAAAAAAGAAAAAAATATTTTTAACCAAAAATTCTACCACTTTTGGTAAAAATGTTGCTTTTCTGTTTTCCTTTCTATTCTTTCTTTTTTTTTTTAAATTCATTTGCCTGTCTCCTTACTTTCAATCTTTTTGTTCCAAATTTCTTTTAAATGTGTATTTGTTACCAAGATATGGTTGGGGTTTCTAATCTAATTCACATATTCACTGTATGGCGTCTGTCTTTTAATTGGAAAAGTCAGTCCTTTTATATGTATTCTATCAATCGACATAATTTATTTTACTTTTAAAATTTACTTGATGTCTCTTACTTTTTATTGTTTGATTTTCCCTTTTGTACTTTTTTGGTCAAGTTACTTCCCATTTTCCCTTTACAGCTATCTAGGTTTTATTGTTTTTAACTTCCTAAGTTTCTAACTTTCCTAAGAAGATGCTTTGTTAAAATAAATATTGATAGCAACCTGGAAAGAAGAAAAGGGGATGCAAAGAGCAGTGTTGTTTATAAAGAGGAAAAAGTAGCCTAATCCACTTGATTTAAGTAATCGAAGATGCTATGTATTATGTAGAGCAGCTTTAGTTCCTGTCTAGAATCTAATGACAGTATGAGTTGCTTCCCAGAATCTCTGCTGAGCCCCTTAACATATGTTGCGCAAAAGGTGCAGAGTCTGACATCAGGACTATTCCCTGGGCATGAGCCTGGTGAATTCTGTAGCTATTGAAGTAGTTCTCTCTATTTCCTTTCTACCTCAGGAAGTTTGTTTCTGTAAAGATCTTCATCTCCCCTGTAACAATTAAGAATTATATATCCTGTACACTTCTCTGAAATTTCAATAAGAAAATCAGGAGAAAATATCTAGCAATGTGCACTTACTCAATGATTCTACAGGCCTTTCACCTTTATTACTTTTCTTCCAACCTAGTCCTTTTCCTTTTATTGTCTGGCAACACTCCCAGATCCATGAAGCATACCCCACTAGAATCAGAACGTAGATTTTTACCATGAGCCTTGGGCAGCAAAATGAAGTAGAGAGCTGGAAATTTCCAAGTGAATTCACTCTGCATTTGTAAAAAAACAAATACGAAAAATTATGGTTTGAAAATAGATTTTAATGCAATAAGTACCTTCAGCATATTTTTACTGAATAGTATATTTTGATCCCTTAAAATTTTTATTTGGACATTTAGGGAATGCATTTATAATGGTAAGTGTTAAGGGCTTGACTTGTTCTTTCCAAGCCCAGCTATACATCAGACTTATGGGAAGGTTATTTTTGAATTTGAATTCATAGACTATAATCTGGAGAGTCTCAGCTGATTTTGTGTGGAGCCCATAAATCTGTGTTTTGGAATTTCTTCTTAGATGATTGATACATAGAAAGTTTGAGGAACTGTCAAGTAAAATGCAAGTTTCAATCTGCTGTGTCTTTCTCTAAGATTTTTAAATATAACATCATCACACTAAAAATTTTTAACTGTTTTGGATAAATAGTCCAGTGAGTGTGAATAGTTTAATTCCATGTAAGCAATTAATTGTGCAATCTGAGAATCAAACTTAAAGCAGTTGTGAAAGTTTATTGGAAGTTTTCACAATCAGCTCTTTGTAAGAGTCAGCCTAAGGAGCAACTTCATTATTGAGAAGTTAATTAATCTTAGCAGATTTAACATGATCAACATATTGTTCAGATAATATCTTCAGAGTAAATATTACGAGAATGTATTAAAGCACCAAGAATGTGTAAAATTAAGAGCTACGTTTAAGAGGAACACCAAGTCACTTTTTACTGCATGACATCACAATCCAGCAAGAACAGAAGCACATAACCATGACTCTGATTCAGATGTGTTGTTGTCCCTCGGCCAATACACTGATTCTAGTCTTTCACATGCCAAAATGGTATCATCTTTTTTAAAGGAATTAGTGATAATAAAAATTGCCTACATATATGATCAGCAAAACATGGAAAGACAGGGTGAGGTAGATTATTGCTCAATTATGGGTGAGTCATTCATTCATTCCATTTTGGTCTCGTATTTGAAGATTAAAAACATATATATTTTCTGAAAACATGGCGTAGTTTCAGGGATTAATGCTTCCTCCTAAATTTGAGCCTGCAATTTTACTTTTAACATATATACCAGATATGCACATTTAGTTGCAATTAGAAGTTACTGGCACATAAATGGAATAACCCAAATTGAAATTAGGTAAAATAAAAACCATCTTGTCATCCAAATTGTATCTTTGGTTTAGATTAAGATGTAAACTAGCTACCCTCCCTCCACACTCTGCCCCAGACCTGTGTCAAGGACACTTAGAATGTTTAGGAGGGAGAAGAATAGCTTTTATGCCAGAGGAAGAATAATTACTAGCAAGAAAGGAAAACTAATCAAGTTGTTTGGTGAACTTGGACTGAAAAGATTTTCATTATTGTTCAATATATCCCCCTCCTAACAAACGAAGTGTTACAGATGCATAAAATGAGCTGTTTCAGGGATCTTAAATGATATTTTTAGTGTCATAATACACAGGGAAACAACTTCATAGCTTACCTTCCTCATCATTCCCATCTGTAAAGTAGGGTACTTATAATTCTCTATGGGTACTTTACAGGTAAATTAATTTAAAAAGGAGGCTGGGCGCGGTGGGCTCACGCCTGTAATCCTAGCACTCTTGGAGGCCGAGGTGGGAGGATTTCTTGAGCTCAGGAGTTCAAGACCAGCCTGAGCAAGGGTTAGACCCCATCTCTACTAAAAGTAGAAAATATTAGCTGGGTGTGGTGGCACGCACCCATAGTCCCAGCTGCTCAGGAGGCTGAGGCAGGAGGATCGCTTCACCTGAGGAGTTTGAGGTTGCTGTGAGCTAGGCTGATGTCATAGCACTCGAGCCTGGATGACATAGTGAGACTCTATCTCAAAAAAAATAATAATAATTTAAAAAGGAGTACTATGAATATACTATATTTTGCTCTGTACGTTTTTAAAGTTATTCCTTTGGAGAATGTGAAGTACCTTGGATGATGCATTACTATTTTAATCCACATGAGTTCCATGGAAAATATTACACATTAATGAGAGGTACCCTATCTGCCAGAAAGTACAAATGGCCCATTTCAGCCTCAAGTACCCTTATGTTGCCCATTCAGTATGACTCATTGGAGTAGCAGATACCCAGAAGTAGATAGTATAGATAGTTCTAGATAAGTATCTGATCAAGTTGGTGTTTCTGTGAAAATTGTGATCTTCATACTAGAGATACTATGGGCACTAACTCAACAGAATAACTAAATGATTTACCAGTTCCCAGACATCTCATATTGGTGCAATCTCTTAGATTGTATCTTTAGTCTGTACTTTGGCCCTTCATTCCTTCATCAAAACAGAATAGAATTATCATCAAAGAAAGAAGGAGCTTTTATTCTGAAAGGTTGTTTACTAAGAAAAATAGTAAATCCTTGTTTCACAGGGAAACAGAATATTTACAAAATGATAAATAGCAAGGGAAGATTGTAGGCTAAGCACCAAAAGAAAGAAAATTATTAGAAAGAAAGACTGAGGAGTGTGGAGGTGTTTGAAGGAGGATGTGGGCCTTTTGGGGGGCCTTGAATAGCAAAAAGGACTTAGGTAAATGTAGTAGAGAGAGAAGGGGAGGAAAGTCTATGGAAAAATTAGCAGCATACACACAGGCATGGAAATGTCGCAGCCCTTGACGTGTTTAGAGACAATGAAGAAATCTGTTTGGCTAAATATGGGTTTTATGACAGGGAAGTAAGAAATAAGGCCAGAAAGGTGGGTAAGGACCAGAACATGAGCAAAAGATAGGAATAGACAATTCACAGAACAAATTGAAAATACCAATTAGCATATGAAAAATGTTTAATGTCATATTGGCTAGGGGAATATAAGTTTATTGAAGTTATCATTTTATGCCCCTCAGACAGGCAAAAAATTAAAAATATCTAGAAAATCTATTATATAGAGTATAGGAAGTAAAAGATGCTGTAATAGTAGTAGAATAGACTCATATCTGGTCTTTCCTCTTACTAGATATAGGATTGTACTCAATCGCTCCTTTGCAGTTAGAGGTGGCAATGTTATTAGTTCTTACCAAAAAATGGGCAATATGTATGCGCAAATTCTGTGTCAAAGTACTTAATTATTATTGCAATTAGCCTGTCTCCTCTCTTTATCTGTCACCATGATTGTGGATGATACTTCACATGATGGAGGCTACCAGATGATTGTTGGGATAGCAAACCAAAATTTAAAGAAATTTGAGTTACTTCATAAAGGAAAATTGGCTTGGAGAGTTTCCTGGATTCTCATCTAATTTTGCTTGAATAAAAAATAAATGTTTGTTGTGTTAGCCCTTGAAATTTTAGGATTGTTAGTTGCCACAGCAAAACTGAGTCTACTTGGACTCATACATGTATTTTCATACATCGCTGACAGAAATGTTAAGTGCTAAGTCTCCTTGGAAAGCAATCTCATAGCATTTACTAAAATAAAAGATACATAAACCATTTGACCAAATTCACTGTTGGGAATTTATCCCATAGAAATAAAACTACTAATTAGTAAAGATATTACAAGGATATTTATGGTAGCATTGTGGGTTTTTTTCTTTAATGGCCAATAAAAGAAAATGTCCCCATATCCGGAAATGTTTTAATAATGGTGGCGTGTTCACACTACGGAATGTTACACAGACCTAAGAAAGAATAATTTAGAGTTCTACAAGATGACTAGAAGAGATTTATGCAAGACATAAAGGTGCACATACTATGATTTAATATTTTAAAATAAATAATGATAAAGAACTATGATAAAATGATGCTTACATATATACATCATTTTGAGATTGTGTAAGTACAAAGAAAAATAAGAAAAAAGACACTAAATTGTTGCTTATGTCGGGGCTCAAAAACTGGTACCTCACAGTATGGTACTTTGACATGCTGAACTGAAAAAGAATCAAGGTCTCTCTGACTTCCTCCCCCTACCACCTACTCCTGCTCCTGTTTCTCAATCCTCTGTCTGTCCCAAAGCACAGGATAAAGTTGTTTTCTAAAGTTCCCTTATCTGTCTACAGTCTAGACCTGCCAAAGAAGAAAACAATTACCTCTGCTCCCTTCTCTGAGTTTTCATTAACTGAACTCTTATCACAGGTAAGAAAGACTAAAGTCTGTCAACACACCTGGACAGACTTTTGTCACGAACAGTTGTCTACTCTGTGGACCCAACAGACTTTGTCCCAGGCCAATGTATGTTCTTTGGGCCCATTGAATTCCCCTAAAAATCGTTTACTACCCCATAAATTCATTCATACTTCCCCATCTCCCTTTTCCCTAAGAAGGTTATATACCCATATGTACCCCCATTGCATCATGGGATAATCACTCTGATTCTCCCTTGTGCACATTAATAAATTTGTATGGCTTTTCTTCTATTAACCTACCTTTTGTCAGTTAATTTTCTCAAAACCATCAGAGAGTGAAGGGACATTTTCCCTTGGTCCCTACACTTACCTAGGTAGGTTAGGATAGAGGATGGAGTATTGATATAGGGGAAAATGAGTACAAGTTTACATTATTCATATATGTATATATATAGATATAAAAATTTTAAAAACAAGGCAACTCATCTGTGGGAAGGAGGTAGTGATTACAGGAAAAACAGTCAACTAATCACAAAAAGGACATTGATTCACAATAGGACATGGTTCAGAGGGTTAACCATGGGTCCCTACTCATCTTGGCATAGCACTGCAAAAAATACTCAAGGCCGTGAATTGTATGTAGTGCAGGAAACCTAGAGGAAAAGATATTTTAGCCTTCAGGGCTTTCCCCTGTATTATGTTTCCCTAGAGTTCCTATTTAATATCAACATAATGTCGATTTAACATCAATATCCTATTTAATACACATATATCTTCTGTACTTAGTAAAATCTAAAAAAAAGATGTTCATTATCAAATTCCATACTATCCCATTGTAACATCTTTCAGACATTTTTTTATTCTTTGTATTCTTTTCTTTTGTCTTTTAAAAGTATAAAATTTACTCATAGTCTTCTTTTGTTAAGAAATGAACAGTGTCTTTACCTCTATTTAGAGGAATGCTGAGAGAGTTTTCCAAGCCAGCACTGTGTGCATGGTCTCTGACAATATTCTGACAGCATACATTGTCCTGGGACATTTGAAGAATGAAAATGCCATATTCCCAGGACACATCCACATGGATTATTTTCCACATCTCTTTGATTTTCAAATATTCTCTTATTCATTCATTTTGATATATCCCTCTCTTAAATTCACATAATAAAGGAAGACAATCAATTTTAATTTTCTTACATAACTTTAGTGTCTTATGGCCAATGCCAAGCATTTGGGTTTGATGAGGCTTATGTTTGATATGGTGATTTTTTATACTTTCCTTAATAATAAAACACTATTGAATTGTAGAATTGTTATAGAATTACAATAATAGTTGCAATAAGAAACAACTATAATTACACAATGGGTCATTATTATTAGTACCTCATGGTTTAAAAAAGGTACTTGTTCTGAAAATATTTGACAATTATGAGCTAATCCCAACATTGTTCTTAGGAAACAAACCATGTAGTGCCAAGTATTTTGATCGGTTTAGTAAATTCAAAGAAAGATCTATAAAAACAGGTTACTTAGTGACATGTACCCTGCCAACCCCTTTGTTGCTCGACTGAAGTTTTATTTTATAACACTGATGCTCAGTGTATGTGAATAATGTTAACATGTTCCATAAGACAGTATTTTTTTTTACTCTTCGGTTCACTACTGTATACAGAAGCTACAGCAATGCTCAGAACATAATAGGCATTCAATAAATTGTTTTCAAGGAAATAAAACGCAAATTTAGAAAAAAACTGAAGAACAAATATGGTGATGAGTTTAGAGTGGGGTTTAAACGAGACAAGCTCCACTGAAGTTGCTGTATTCTGACCTTGGTGGGTAAGTGTGGTAGGCCCTTTGGAAAATGATCTTCAGATGGCCTGAGGAAGTATTCCACCTTAAAAATTAGAGATCTGATAAAACAGTTTTCTTTTAATTTGATAAAATACACATAACATGAAATTTACCATTTTATCAATTTTTAAGTATACAGTTCAGTGACATTAAGTAATTCACATTATTATACAACCATTACTATTATCCATCTCTAGAACTATTTCTTCATCCCAAACTAAAATTAAACAACTCCCTATTCTTCCCCCACCTCCAGCTTCTGGTATCCACTACTGTGTGTTCGGTCACTGTGAATTTGAATATTCTAGGTACTTCATATAGGTGGAATCATACAATATATTTTTTTTTGTATCTGGCTTATTTCACTTGCTAAAACACTTTTTTTAAACCTAGACACTGTTTGCACTTTAAGTAATTCGTACCAACTGAAGAGTAGTTCATCATTTTGATCAGCAGAACTCCTTAGCCTTTCTTAGAACTTTCTATCAGCCCTCAGTTAAGTGGAGACTATAACTGGAACTTCTTTATCTGAATCAATGCCTGGATTCTGCCTGATTTGCAGCACAGTAATGACTCACACCCAAGGGCGTAATTCGGATGTTGGTATTACGACAACAAGACATCCTGGATATGTTTGTCATGTCAAGAAATTGTTTACTATGTTTAAGAATGGAAAGTTTGTCAGACCTACTGACCTTTTGGAGTATTTCCCAATAAGAAAAAGTTGCTCACATTTCTTGGTAGCATTAATGTAAATTTAATTACTTGGTATGCCTGTGGTATAATTTTTCTTCCCTGTAAAGGTAGGTCAGTGCATTAGAAAGGTTAAGAATCTCATTCTAATTGGAGCCACAAAATATCATTAATTAAATCCCCACAGGAGTCCCTCTGGATTGAACTACATATATTGAACTCATAGAAGATTAAACAGTGTAATCCTTTTACTCCTCTAAAGGAGAATAGTATATTTTCTTTTTCAATTATGATCTTTAAACTGCACACTTACATTCTTTTTCTAGCTGACTAAGGATCTGAAAGTTTCTTTTACAGGAAAAATATCCCTTTAAATGCATATTCCATTAATAATATTAATAGTACTAATAGACCACGTAATGCTTTTTACTCCAACATGCCCTGTGGTTAGATTCCCATTTTGGTTTTTTGATGAGACAAAATAATAAGCAGGTTATCTTTATGTCTTTCAGGTTCCTTTGCAATGAATCCTTGTACAGACTATATAGTAAAAGGATTTCAGAGTCCCATCAGAGAAATTAACTGGTCCAATCCTGTTTCTTCTAGCAAAATGGTGCTCATAGTGCAGTATACCCAACTTCCCAAGTGTACTTTGAAACGTTTTTACTGTAGGTAAATTCAAAGTATAATTTTACCTTTCTTTATAGCTCCATTTGCCCTCTGGTGATCCATATGAAGTTCAGGCAATTCTGTGTAGTTCTTTTAAAGTTTATGGGGTTTTCCCAGGAAAGAGTTAGATGAGTCAATAACTATTGCCCGTTGAATTTTTTGTTGTAAATTGTAAGACAATGTCTTCTAGAGCACTGCTCTACTATTGCTGCCCCCTTACGAAAGGGAAATATCCAACTTGCTTGATATGACCAATAAAGCTGTTGAAGACACTTTCAGAACTGGTCACATTTCTCTCTGTGGGTTCTGAACCATGTGAGAAGCAAATATAAACTTTTTTTTTTCCTGTAACATCTGTATTGGATAAGATGGCTTGGATTTCTGATCAGAATTACCTTTCTAATTTTCCCCATTCCTGAATCATCCAGTTGCCAAGCAGAGAACTCTGCTACCAGCCTCTGGGGCCAACCCATTACTTCTTCAAGGTCATAACGCAGAACACAGGTATTTAGTGTACTAGATAGGTTGAGAAAGAGAAAAGAGCAGATCCTTTGGATCACTCAACACATTAACCTTGCCCCCAAGGGGAATATGGGACCATGGATCCCAGTCTTGCCTCTTCTCTCCAGTAAGGTAAAGGATTAGGTGGGATTAGTTACGAAGAGAGTTAGCTAAAATGAGGAATTCCCCAATACCTCCTAGAAAGTAGCACTTGCTATTTTATGTACCCACTACAATTCAGGAAGAAGCAAATAATGGTGCCCCTTAAAGAGAGGCCATCACTAAACTTGTCCTTGTTTGCTTATCTTTTTAAAATTGTATTGCTTCTCCTCCCACCAATACCATTTACCTCATGCTATGAAATATCTCTAGCACACATGCATTTTCCTTTGCCTAAAATGTGACTTCTTGTTCTTTGCCTGCTGAATTGGTTATTATTATCTTTTAGGACCTACTTCAAGCATCATTTCCTCCACTAAGGCTTTCTTGACTCCATCATGTAGACATGCTCTTCCATTTCATATGTCCTCATGGTACCTTATACTTACCTCACTAGACTTATTAAACTGTGCTGCAGTTATTTTTTAATGTGTCTGCTTCCCTGCTAGATTTTAAAAACATACAAAATACCTGGCATATAAATGTGTTTGTAAATGAATGAATGCATGAATGCTGAGTTAGAAACCAAAAGGGAAGGGTTCTGATACTACTTTTGCCACTAACTGTGTTATAACTACTCTTTCATTTAATGAATAAAGAACCCATTATATAACTTTCATAATTATGTGCCTTGGATAAAATAATTTAATCTAGTCAATACATAGTTATTGGGTACCTATTTTGTGTATGTTGTGCCTAATGTTAGGTAGTTAAGGAAGCAAGCATGATCCTTATTGATGGGAGCTTATGTAGTAGCCATAAAGAATGCCAAGAAAACAAGAATATTTTTATCAGATATAAGTATGATAATTGTGGTGAGCACTGAATTGAAGGTAGAATATCATTGCACAGTAACATGTGTTAGAGTCCACTTCCTAGAACTGTGGCTTCTGATTCAATCTGGTAGGAATGTAGATCTTCTGGGAGGTAAATTACAACAGCTAGAATTTAATGAATGTTCACAATGTGCCAGGGAGTGATCTAAGTACCTACACATGAACTCATATAATGACTATAACTATCGCATCTCACATATGAGATCATAGACATGAGATGGAGGTACAGGAGGTAGCAAGTCATGCATAACCTTGTATCCTAAGTTATGAGCTTGGATTTCAGTCTGTAATAAAGTGAAACCATTGTTTGACTTTAAGCATTATCGTATTTGGGTTTTACAAAGGTCAGTAACTGCCATGAGGGCAGGACTTTAGTAATTTAAGGTAGATGATGTCAATCTTAGTAACAGTCATTTTTGACAAAGTAGAAACTGTTGGTATGAGAGTAGTAAAAGATCAAATATACACTAAGGGAGAAATGCCAGGTTGGATGATTCACTGGATATATATTTTGAAGAATTAAAGGCAGCATAACACCTAATGTGATAGCTTTGGGAAACAAATGCCCCCTTTCACTAGGGACTGCATTCAATAGGAAATATGGGGAATGACAAGGTTTAGGTGGGAGATGCATATGTTTTAGACATGAACTTGAGATATAAGGGCATAACAAGTGGAAGTTACACAAATCAGTGTGTGACAGTGAGAGTTAAACAAATCCAATTTGTATTTGTCTGTATGGATCTGAGAGAGGCAGGTGAGGAAAGAGACAGTGTGGTCAGTGCTAGGAAAGGAGCCCTATGGGAGCACATAGAAGGAACCAGAACCCCTAATCTGTGGTGGCTGCTGGTCACAGGAGGTTTTCCAGAGAACATGATCATAGTGATGTACAGAACATCTCTTAACAGCAATTTTCAAATTAAAATGAAATGCTTGAACTTTAACCTTCTCACAAGTTTTATAATACCACAATAGGCATTCTTCAAAAATGTAATAAATATAGACATCTGTTGGTCAGTAAAAATGACCTTGAAACACTCCAATACCCTAGATGCCTCCTAAAATATACAAGAAAAATCAATACATGCTTGGCATAGTTTAACATTCAATGAATTCCGATACTCCAGAGACTGAAATCTAATTCCTGGAAGATATAAAAACTGTTAGTCACAATGTTTAATAAAAATTATAATAGCTAATATTTATTGAGTACTCACAATATGCCAGGAAGTTATATGTCTCTTACATGCATTAACTCACATAATACTCACAGTGACCTCCTTTTATGGATAACCAAAATGAGGCATATAACGATTAAGGGTTAAGTGGAAGAAACCCCATCAGAACCTAGGCAAGTTGGCTATAGAACCAGCACTGCTATTAAGGCACTTGGGGCCTGCCCTTCCCCTATCTTTTCAACTAAAAAGCTGATAGCATACTTGGCTACATTGCACAATGATAAAACTATATTAATAGTGAAATTTGAAGGCACTAATTTTTAAATATTAAAGTATTTGACAAAAATCACATTTTTTTTCAGTCTTCACTCAGCTTATTTAAAATAACTACACAATCCTAATGGCTTCATGTTCTGTAGTGGTTAGAGTTTGAAAGCTGAGCTTTTGGCGTCTTTATTCATAGCTAGGATAACACATATCGGAAGAGCTAAAGAAAATGTAAAGATAATTTAAAAATCTCGTAATTATTTTTCTGCTCAATTCAAATGGTTTATCAGAAAATCAGATTATTGCAATGTGTAATCATAAACAGAAAGGGACTTTCCAGATGACAAACACCAGTTAGCAACAAATGCATACCTACATATATAATATTTGATCAAACATTTTTTATTCCATGTCAGCCACAAGATTGTCCAGAATTAACTTGGTATGGCAGCAGTCTCCAACCTTTTTGGCACGAGGGACTGGTTTCATGGAAGACAATTTTTCCATGGATGGGGGCAGAGGGCTGGTTTTGGGATGATTCAAGTGCAGTACATTTATTGTGCAGTCAAATCTCTCTGCTAATGATAATCCGTATTTGCAGCCAATCACTAGCACTAGCATCACTGGCTCAGCTCCACCTCAGATCATCAGGCATTAGATTCTCATAAGGAGCATGCCACCTAGATCCCTTGCATGTGCAGTTTACAATAGGGTTTGCACTCCTGTGAGAATCTAATGCTGCCTTGGATCTGACAGGAGGTGGAGCTCAGGCGGTGATGCGAGTGATGGGAGGGGCTATAAATACAGATGAAGCTTTGCTTGTTCATCAGCCACTCACCTCTTGCTGTCCAACCTGGTTCCTAACAGGCCATGGACCAATGGGGATTGGGGACCACAGCTTTATGGGATCGTATGATCCAAGATCACCTCTCTACTATCTTCTTTTATTCCCCTCCAAGTACAGAGGGTGAACACAATACATACTTTTCAGCTAATTCTACCATTATATAATACCACTTTTTTTTTCATATATACACACATCCATCCTTCCATCCATCTTTCTTTCGTGTCTTTTCTTTCGTGTCTTAACTTTCTTGAGGATAACTTATGAGCACATTAATTCCTAATTTCTTTGTCTTCTATTCTGTGTTTTGGAAATTATTGATGCACATTATGGCTTATAAACACAAAAGTAATGCTACAAACAGATATAGTTGTATCCAGAAAAAACAATGCTTTATGTTTCAAAGTAAAATAAGACAATAACCAAAGCTACTAATGTTTAAAACCCTTGTGAGTTCCTAGCAGTCCCCTTTAAACTCTCCATCAACACCTTCCCCTACTTCCTCATCCTCTTTTAATTAAAACTGTGCCTTTATAAGCAGTAGAACTCAAGAGAAATAAGCCACTTTTCTTTAATTCGAGTTTATAGGTTTTTCTGTTTTGTTTCATTACTAGTTGCAAGAGAATTATTTTTCTGCAGCAAATGTGCTGAGTTTCAGCTCCATTATGGGCTCAATAAGCTTTTATGTGTTGGCCATGGGACACTCCCTTCCCCTCCCACCACCACCGTTTATAACACTTTTTATGGGAGAAAATGTTGTAAGTTCCACACAATCAATTTTCAAATGAACTACTAGAGCATCACCTGTTTGTCAACTGGGAACTGTCCTTAGGAATCTGACTCTGTCCCTGCTAGTCCTGGATCTGTAATGGAAGTTCTGTGTGTTCCGCTGACAACTGTCAACCTCAGTTCAGAGAATGCCATTTCTCTCTCCTCCCTCAGCTTATCACGCCTAAGCCTCTGGCCCAAACAAGAGTCTATACCTTTTGTACACGACTTTCACACAAGAAGTTTGGATACATAAACTTGACTTCTAGTGTTTTAGCAAATTAATATTTTACATGAACAATCCCAACTTTACCTTCTTAATTCATCAGGGTTCCTAGGAATAGTCTCTCTCATATATATATATATATATATATATATATATATATATGATTGTATATGTGTGTATATACACACACACATACACACAAACACAATGTTTGTTTTTATGTGTGTACCTATATACATATACATTATACATACACATGAAATTTTTTGTCTTTCTTATTTGTTAATTCTAGAACATAATCAGATATTTTAAAATTATCCAATAAGTCTTCTTGGAAATAGCCACAAATAGGTTTTAACTCAGTTATTCAATTTATTAGCCCTTATACAAGTATGCTAATAAAATAGCTAGGATAAATTGATCCATCTTCATTAATGCATGCAATTAAAATAATTTTTCTGGTATAGCGAACACACTATAGGGAGGCAAGGGCAGAAACAAGAAGAACCAAAAGAAGGATGTTTAACAATATCCACATGGGAAATGTTGGTAGCTTGGATGAGAATGGAAGTGGTGAAAATGATAAGTGGTTGGATTCTAAATAGATTCTGCTGGAATATGGGGTGTGAGAGAAGAGAGAAGTCAAGAATGATTCAGAGGATTTTGCTTGGGCCAACTGGAAAAATGAAGTTGCTAAAAGTCTCCCTGAATAATAAGTGGGATGAAACTGAGTACCAAGAATTCACTGTTGCATATGTGCCTTCCATAAGAGCCTCCCAGGTGAGATATTGAGTCAGAAATTAGATGTATGAATGTTAATCATTCAGCATCAAGAGGCTGAAGTAGCAGAGATTCATGACAAAGACTATCTCTAAAAATGGGGAATGTATACTTTTCTAGAACATCTCTAAATCCCAAGAATAGTGGCATTGCTGAGTTGGGCACACTAGAAAAAAAAAAAGAGGGATATAACCAATATATGTTCCATTGACATTCACTAAATCATTTACTCAATGAATCAGAGAATAAATGGGTAAATATATGGATTATATTTATAATTTTTTACTAGGAGAAGTCATAAAATACAAGGATAATTCTTGTCATATAGTAGGGGCTCAATGACATTTAGTAAGTGAATGAAGTAAAAAATTAGAAAAAGAAGAGTCAAATTATTTCTCAATAATAACAATAGTTATTAATTATTGGGGACATAAGACAAGTGAGGCACTCTGGTAAAGCACTACATGTGTGTTTAGTCCTCACAACAATCTTACACGCCAAAAATGATTAAAGTTTTCATTTTACAGATGAGGTCACTGAGACTTAGAAAGGTTAAATGAATTCGCTGAGGTCATACAAAATGGCAAAATCAAGATCAAAGCCAAGATCTGATGGCAGCCAGCTCTTACCTATCACAGTGAAGTGCCTCAAAAAATGTAGCTTTTCTGACCTTTCTCCAGTGAAGGGCACTCTTTTGCAAAGCATTTTACAATCATATTGACCATATCTCATACCCAACCCATCATACTTTTTTCTCTTGTGACATCATGAATTCACCAAACACAGTCCTATTTCCAGAAGATTGCCTTTTCTCCCTATCTTCAACCTGTCTCCCAGATCCCCTCCCCAACAGAAATACACGAAACGAATTCTTTGTTTTCTTACCCAGTGCTATGGAACTGAATTGTGCACCTGCCCCCAAATTCACATGTTGAAATCAAACCCACAGTGTGATAGTGTTTGGAGATGGGATCTTTGAGAGGTAATCAGGGTTAGATAAGTTCATGAGGTTGGACTCTCATGATGGAATTAGTGCCCTTATAAGAGATACCAGAGGCTCTCTTTCTCTCCCTCTGTCTTTGTCATGCTCTTTCTGTCATACTCTCCTTACCATGTGAGGACACAAAAAGAAGGTAGAGGTGGCTATCTGTAAGCCAGAGACAGAATCCTCAGCAGAACCTGACATAACACCCTGGCTTCTTGAACTTCTAGTCTCCAGGACTGTGATAAAATAAATTTCAGTTGTTTAAGCTGCCCAGTCTATGGCATTTTGTTATGGCAGCCTAAGATGACTAACATACCTAGGAAATTACATGGGGTGCTGTCAGTGTTCATCTTGGTACTGGATGTGCCCTAGATGTAATCCTTCATATGTATAGAGCACTCAGAAATTTCCAAAGCATTTTCTAAATCTTTCCCTAGCTTATTAATCATAACAGCAACCTCGTGCAGTGTATGTGGATCATGACTCACAGAAATCTTAGTAGAAAAAGAACATACATGCTCCTGGTCTCATCCTTGGTAAGTGGTGGAGGTAGATGGGAATCAAATTCAACTCTTCTGATTCCAAGGCTCTTGCTCCTTCCATGACCACAAGACCAAGGCATTATTACCATCTGTCCCCAGCAATA
Source organism: Indri indri (assembly GCA_004363605.1). NCBI lineage: Eukaryota > Metazoa > Chordata > Mammalia > Primates > Indriidae > Indri > Indri indri. Next base: position 1,165 of record RJWJ010009753.1, on the reverse strand, counting down.
ACTTGGGAGAGTGGTAGCAAGGACAGTTGTTAACAACACAAACTCTGGAGCCAGACACTCAGCTTAAATCCTGCCTCTACTACTTTCTATCTATGTGACATTAGAAAATTGTTGAAGTTTCTGTGTTTCAGTTTCCTTCTTTAGAAAATGGGATAATAATAGAATCACATGGGTTGTGAGTATTAAATGAATTAATTCATGCAAAACACTTCAAGTAATGTATAGAACATAGAAAGCACCCTATAAACACTGGAAATAATTAATACTACTGTTCTTTCGATGCATATGTAAGGGATGTGTGGAGTGTCCTGATCAAGCTCTTAATATGAAAAAGCAAGAAATCACTAGATAACTTGCTTTTTGTCATCTTTTATTTTGTTCCGCATTGACAGTAACATATGGTATTTATCACCATCAATTTTATTATAACTCCAAAGATTAATTCTCCATAATTCCTCTTGCGTTCAGGGTGAGAGATATTAGTAATCAATTATAGTCTCCTCTAATCATCCTCATGGACTGCTTGGAAAAAAGCAACTAATCTCTCTCTCAACCTTTGTCCTCCTTCTCTCTCTGGATACATTTTTCTGTTGCTTACCATTTAATCATCATAAAATAAATCCTTTTCTCATTAAAGAACAAATTTTTATCTTCTCTAGAGATCATTATTTACTATTAGTAGCTTTCTACTAATGAAGCCAATCCTTTCACTGGTTTGCTTTTAACTGCCCATTTTATTCTGTGGAATGTTCCCATAAAAATTGAAATCATTTGTTCTTATTCCCATTCTTCAGTTGAGCAATGTGTTTTGTTTGTGTTATCTGAAGAATGCTAAAGTTAGAATCTTTCTAATTTTGAAACAAGGCTTTTTATGCTATTTTTACTCCAATCATTTTCTAAGTGTGCCAAGTTAGAAACTCTTGACAGAAGATGGAACAAGGCAGAGTCTTGTTTCTGGCTTTCATAGGTATGGCTCAATGGAATTCCATTTTAGTTATAACTTTTCATATTGGAATATGTTCTAAAAAATATTCAAAATGTGCTATTAATAACTTGAATGCAGCACCCCAAAATGTACCTTTCTTATGACTGTAAACATTGACAAGCATGTGGTGGGGAAGAGCACGATCTCTAGGGTGAGCTTACCATGACCTAGCTTGGTGAC
>RJWJ010009752.1:0-49081 GCA_004363605.1 Indri indri | reverse complement strand
GATTAAATGGAATACTGTTCAAACCAAACTCTAAAGCAGCTATGGGAAAGGATAACTAAGCATGCTGGGTTTTATAAAACATCTGGAATAGACCAGTCATGGAATAGTTACCAGATAGCCTGAGTAAATCTTAGATGAACCCAGACATTTCCTTCTATTTTTGCCACTAGTTATAACAGTTTACAAATTTTGATGTTCCTTTCGCAAGCTGGAGTTTCTGAGAAGGAAATGTGTTTCATAGTCAGAAGCTCTGAAAAAGAAACCTGGGTATTCTTATGACTCAGTGGTGGGTAATGTAAATCAATGGCCTAATTGGGAAAGTCAAACGGTCTTCAAGAAGAATTTAGCTTCCATGGAGCAAAGGGAGTGGAGATGGAGAGAGAGAAGGAGAAATTTACCTATGGGCAAATTTCTCACATCCTGCACTCTTCAAAGTGAGTAGAGGTGATTTTTCTACCTATTAGGAGTGGAAGGTTACTGGGATGTAGAAAATAGAGTTTAATTGCATGAATTGCTTCCCTGTAATCCTTGGGGAAGGAAACAGTTTGTGGTAGTTCGAAATCTCTAGTTAAGTGCAGAAAAAGCGCAAACCTGAAGGATCTTGTTAAATCATAGAAGAACAGAATTTCAAATTTTGTGAAATGTTAACCAACCATTTGAGGAATGACAATGGGCTGAGGGTGGGGAGTTAGCTAAATGCTGATTTAACTCCAGTTTTTAAAGTAGTATAACTCATTTCTGTCAAATTAATAAAAACGAAAAGCTTTTGCTTATCCCAAACCCTTTGCATTCTGGTAAATGTGTCAGATGCATGAGAGTTTAGGTAGAAAATCTTATATATTCACATTTGGCTGCTCTCCTATACCCTGATACTGACATTACTCACTTTTCCTTTTGTGGAAGTGCATGGATTTTCACTGCTCTTGTGGCTTCAATCAGAATAGAAGTATATTCAATATTTAAAATATTTAGTCTGTTCTCTTCTCCTGAAACTTGACCCTGTATAAGGATACACTAGAATGGCAGAATATGATAATAAGATACTTTCCTTAAGATATGAGATCTAGTCCCAGATCAATCCCTTCCTTGCTGCTTTATTTTATACAGACAAATTAAGAGCCCCATCCTACTTTCCAAAATTTGTAGGAATAACTGGGAGAAACAAACAAAGTAGCATTTATGATTGCATTGTGAAAAAAAAATTAGCCAGTTCTACAAATATATTTTAAATGTATATTTTCCTGGCACCGCTAAATTACATGAAAGAAAATACAATACTATTTCTGTGTTAGCATTTCAAATATAGCATGTGAAGTGGCTCCATTTAAATCTTCCGAAGTCTGGCTATATCTACTCTTCTTCTACCATAACTACATTACCAAGACAACCAATTCTTAGGTAGATATGCATAGTATTAAAATATACAAGTTCTACAGAACAAGCATCACATTCTTTAGGAGGATGATAAATGTGGAATCAAAGTGTCCTGAAATTCCAGTTAGATACACAAAAACTTTGCAGAGAGGAAGAGCCATCATGAATTCAAAAAAACTAGGTATACTAGTAAGATCATATGTCTTTTTCTTCAGAATATTATGGCGGTACAAATGATTTGGTTACATAAATTGCTTTTGTACCGTGCCCATCTCCCACATAGTGTGCATTATACCCATTAAGTGTGAATTTACCTTTTCCCTCTTCCCCCCTCCCACCTGCTTGATTTCTGATGAATGTTATTTCCATATATGTCTTTTGAGCTACTTCCTCATTGTTATCTGGGCATTAATAGTAGAAATGTGAGCTCTGGAGTCAGATTACCTGGGCTCCAATCCTATCTTCACACTTACTACCTATGTGAACAAGGTACTTATGTGAGTAAGTTAAATAATATCTCAAGTCTCAGCTGCTTATCTGAAAAATAAGGCCAACAATAGGAACCATGTCATAGAAATATAAGGATTAAATAACATTATCCATGTAAAGTCTTTATGCAATGTCTGCCATAAAATAATACTTTGCATTTATGTGATGCTTACCATTTTTATTCCCAATAGTGATATCCTAGATATTGACGATCTTCCTGCTTTTTAAAGGTGTTTAGTGCTACACACCCTTTCTAAACTTTATGCATCCAGGAAATGGATCTTAACGAAAAGATCAAGGGAACCCAGGCAGCCATTACAAAAAGCAGTGGAGCAACTGACATCTCAACATGAAGCACACATGTATAGCATCCATATATTTTACTGGTTTAGCATGAAGCAGTCAGAAGTCAGAATCCAAGAAGAATCTGAACCTGGGGAGAAAACTCAATATACCCAGACTCTGTAATCTCGCTCTTCAAAACCAAAGGCAGACTTGAATTACACAGAGTGTGGAAAGAAATACTTGCCAGTCCTTAAATCATAGCTTCAGTCCTTAACATTCCCCTAAACATCCTCTTCAAATACAGCTCCCTTCAAATATGTATTTCTTATCTCTGGGATTTATAGATACAGCTTTCATTGCTGCATTTCAGTTCTTAGGAAACTGTACTATAAATAAGTAAATAAAAACTATATACCCTGCATTTTTATTTTGGTAAAATTTAAGGCAAGTAAAAAAGTAAGCCCAAACTGATACAATTATTTCCTCATGTGTGAAATTAGCAATTATAATTCAAAGGCAGTAAAGCTGGGACTAGAGAGCTGGCTCAGATTTCTTTGATTATTACAATGTGGGTATATTAAAAAAAGTAGATATTATTTGTTTTGGGGACTCAGAAAACTCTTGCATTTAGTGACTCCCAAATCTCTTTTTAATGTTGTTGGGTAAGCATCATAAGTAGACTTAAATTTTGCTGAAAAGACACGTGATGAAGCAGCAGCTATAAACACTGGAGAGCTTTACCGTGCCTCTGTACTGGCTGCCTTCTTATTTGCTAAGCTGTGCCTTGAGGGTCATGTAGGTGCATCTCGGAATTTCGTGTACCAAATAATGAGTGCAAGGTCTGGATGCTCAGATACAACAGGGTTTAGAGAAACCTTTGAGAAAAATCTGTCTCGTAAAGTTTTATTGAGGTATAATTAACATACAATAAAGCACACACTTAAAATGTACGATTTGATAAAGTATGATGTAGTACGGATACGCTGGTGAAACCATCACCACAATCCAGATATTGAATACATTAATCATCCCTTAAACTCTCACCGAGCCCTTTTCCAATCTCTCCCTCCTTCCTTCCCAATTCCCTCACCCAAGGAAATTACTGATCTTTCTGTCACTATAGTTTTTCTTTTCTAGAATTTTATTTGGACTCATAGAGCATGAACTCTTATTTTTCTGGCTTCTGGCTTATTTGTCCCGCATAATTTTTTCAAGAATCGTCCACATCATTGTTATATCTCAATAGTTCAATCCTTTTAATGGCTGAGTAGTATTCCATTATACAGGTATACCACAATTCGTCTATCCTTTCATATGTTAATGAACATTTGGGTTGTTTTCAGTTTTGAGCTACTACAAATAAAGCCACTGTTAATATTCAAGTGCAAGCTTTTGTAAGGCCACATGCTGACATTTCTCTTGGGTAAATACCTGGCAGTGGAATGTGTGGGTCACGTGGTAGGTATACGTTTAACTTTTAGAGAAACTGCTAAACTCTTTCCAAAGTGGTTGTACCATTCTATATTCCCACCAGAAGCGTATGTTGGCTTCACATTTTCTTCTATAATTGATACATTCAGTCTTTTTAAACTCAGATGTTCCAATAGGTATGTAGTGATATCTCATTGTATTTTTAGTTTCTATTTCCCTCATGACTAATGATACATCTTTTTATGTACTTATTTGCAATCTATCTATCTTCTTTGATGAATTGTTTTTAAAAATATTTTGCACATGTTTTATTTAAAAACTTTTTGATATATAATAATTGTACATATTTATGGAGTATGTGGGATGTTTTGATACGTGCATAGAATGTATAATGATCAAATCAGGGTAATTGGGATATCCATCACCTTACCCACTTGTTTCTTTGTGTTGGGAACGTTCCAAATCTTGTCTTCTAGCTATTTTGACAGCATTTTATTCTTTTTTTATGGCTTAGTACTATTCCATTGTATATATATATATATATATATATATATATATATATATATACTCCGTTTTCTTTATTAATTCATCTGCTAATGGGCACTTAAGTTGATTCCATATCTTGGCTCTTGCGCATAGTGCTGGAATGAACATGGGCATGCAGATATCTCTTTGATGTATTGATTTCCTTTCTTTTGAAAATATACACAGCAGTGAAATTGCTGGGTTATATAGTAGATTTATTTTTAGTTTTTTGAGGAACCTCCATACTGTTTTCCATAGTGGCTGTACTAATTTACATTCCCACTAGCATCTTAACCAGAATTTTTATTTCAACTGAGAGGAAAGTAAAGTGAAATTGTTCATAAATATTCATAATATTTGCTTGATTTTTTCTCCCATTTGACTAAGAAAACTTTACAAAATATAAAATAAAATCCCAAATACCTATTTGTTTTTCAATTTCAATAGGCATTGGGTATTTATATTCTTTATGAAAGTAACAAATCCTCTTTTTTCTTTTTAAGTGTATAGATGGTTAGGGGCTCCAAAAATAAGAATGCCTCCCTCTCTCTCCTTCCTTCCTTCCTTCCTGGGTGCCTGCCTGCCTCTTTTTTTCCTTTTTTTCTTTCTTTCTTTTTTCTTTTTTCTTTTTCTCTCTTCCTCTCTACACCACAGCTCATTCCTATTGTAGAGTACTTTCAGAAATAGAGAGTGCTGTGGGTTTTAGGAGCTCTATTTAAAAGAAAACAGTGCTCTTTTGTTGCTGGTGGGAACACGAGACCAATTTTTTTCACTTTCGTGCTAATGTTGAACCTCCTTAATTAAAAAAATAATTATTTTCATATGATTACTCATCACACAGTCATTTGCATAAAAAAGGAAAGGACTCACTGGATGATGAAGAGGGCAGAGGAATTACACTAAACTATTTTCAATATATAAGTGTCTTATATTGCGGAGAGCTAATTTTATTTTTGTCATTTCTCTGATAAAATAATGCACCTTACCACTGACAATGGACTTGTTTATTCCTTCATGTTTTCAGTTTCAAACATAGATAAAATATGCCTTTCTGATCAGTCTCATCAGTACGCCTTTGAAATATTTCTTCATTAGTAACCTCCTATTACACTTTGTATGGGATCTTCTGATTCTTTTTGTTCCTATCTTTGAATTTTTGTCAAAAATGTGCTTGGTTGAATGACTAAGACTAAAAAATAAAAATAAAATGAAATAAAATGTGCTTCATCGCTTATTTAGTTTTCAAAATTTCCCAGCTTTATTGAGGTATATTTGGAAAATAAAATTATATGATTTTTAAGGTGTACAATGTGATGATTTGGTATACATATATTTTGTGGAAACCATTGAGTTTTCACTTGATTCATACATCAATCACCTCACCTAGTTACCCCCCACCTTTTCTTTTTGGTTTTGTTTTGTGATGAGAACGTTTAAGTAAATTTCAAGTATGCAATTCAGTGTTGTTAACTATAGTCACCAAAATGCTACATGTTCATTATAAAATTTGTTCAAATAATTAAGAAAAATAAATAAAAAATTTAAAAATTATTTGGTATTCTACCATCTATAGATACCTGCTAGGAATGTTTCGATAAATATTCTCTCAGTTCTTTTTTTCTCTCTGTTTTTCTCTATCCATCCATCCATCTCTCTGTAACTTGCTGTATTAGTAATATACATGGACACATATTGAACTCTGCCATAATTTTAAATGGCTGCATATAAACCATTAAAAGGACATACCATAATTAGTCTTCTTTCAGGGGTCTATGTTGTTTTAAAATTTTTGCCATTATGCATTATGTGTTGATAACTGCACTGATTCTTAAATTCTGAAATGAGTTAGTGGTTATATCAGGCAATGGAAACTACGAAGATAACTCTTATTATTGTACATAGGAAAACTTCCAATTGTAACTTGAATTATGAGAATTCTGTGTTTTGTTTCATCCCCTGAGAAATATCTTTATACATTTTTGATATTTGTTTAGGGGAATATACCTTTATAAAAATAAAGTTTGTAGATAATAATTGCAAGTGTCAGGAATGAAGTAGCTTTTTTGTTGTTGTTAACTGTAAACATGGGGTTTTGGAAATTGAAATCCACTATCTAGACTAATCTCAGACATTCCAGCAGAGTAGAAAAGGAAGGTCTTAGAGCACCAGCATTCACCTTGTGCCTTAGAATTTCTAACTAAGATCCAGTTCATTCATTCATTCATTCAACAAAAAATGTGTTAATAATCTACCTGGGCCAGGCATGGAGCTGGATACTAGCAATACAGAGATAAATATCTCTTGTTCTATCCTCTAGGTTTTCATGGTCCAGCAGGTGGGGAGGGTGGATAGTGATTATTGCTTGGGATACTGTAGACAGCATCATTAAGAATGGGACATTCTACGTCTTTGAACCCAGAGTGCATCCTAGTTTGGGAGGCACTCTTTTGGGCTTATCACTTTATGATATTTTACTCAAGCACCAAAACATGTCTTGGAAGCCTATTAGATTGAAAGTCACTGCTTAATGTGTTAATTGGAACGTAGAAAGGAAAACCAAAAAGAAAAGTGCTGGCTAAGACTAGTCCTGAGAATGAAGAATAAGATTTTAGCCAACTTCTCTTCTTCTTGCCCTTTCCTAAGTGTGATTCACATTGGCAGGTGTGACTAGGAAATAGTTGCCATAGTAAGCTAAAGAGTCAATATCAGCAATCTGATTGCACGCTGTGATGACTTCAGGGTTTGCTTAGAAGATATTTGATATGATTATTACAGTATTGCAATATATGGACACTCTTATTGACATACATAAAGAACAAGAGAGGAATTTTTGTTGTCCAGAGGTTTTATTTAAGCTTCTCAAACTTTAATAATGTCCATAAAAGTCTCCCGGACAGCTTGTTGAAGAGTAGACTTGTATTCCTTAGGTCTGGGGCAGGGCCTGAGATTCTGCACTTCTAAAGCACTTCTAGGTAATGCCAACACTGCCGATTCATAGATTACACTTTGAGGAACAAGGACCTAAGATGACTTTGTGACAGTGAGAATTCACCTTTTGTAACTGCATCTATTCCTTTGCAGCTGCAGTGATGGTCCTAAATAGCATGAGTGTCAGCTGGAGTGCCCGGATCCAGATTCTCCTAACCTTTTGCAAGCTCACAGCAATTCTGATAATTATAGTCCCTGGAGTTATGCAGCTAATTAAAGGTATGGACTGAAAAGTAAATGCTTTTTAAAATACGTTATCTGCTTTTGGTCTCTTTTAACACTAACTTTTGCTTGTATTAGCACAATGCTTAATTAGTCTCTGCTTGTGGAACTTAAATTCTATACTGTCATCTAATTGATTTGAAACGCTGCTCCATTGTGGGTGAGTTGGTATTTACAGCTGAATGGCAGCAAGAGGATTAAGACTGGGCCAAGCAACAAAATAAGGCATCAGTGAATTCTCTCAGTACAAACTCTTTAGAGTGAAAACTCAAAGTGGAAAAAAAAATCTGCCATTTAGTTTTAACTACAGATAAATATGTCCTTTTATTTCTTCTTTAAAATTGTCTAATAAAAGTAATAAAAATTAAAATAAAAAAGGTATCTGGAAAATAATGAAACATGATCAATAATTTTTTTTGCTTTCTCGTTATCATTTCTTTTACCTTGAGAGTGGTATTCTTAGAAGAGGAGTCAGATATGGGAACAGCATTCCGAAAAAATAAATATTAATATTATATGACAGTAAAAATAGTTGCAAAAAACCTAATTTTCATTGCTGCATCATTTTAATATAAATTTTGCATTTCTTCAGAAATGTAACATTTTCTGAGATTATTTGCTTTATAAAGTTTACCGTATAATTAAAAAAAAAGAAGTTCAGTGGTGAAATTTAGAGTTTCAGTTGTTTTAGTGAAGAAGGCCCATGCAATTCCTTGGATTCAGTGGAAACTGTTGGAAGAGAAAGAGGTCCACATGAGATTTTTAATTAGCAATGGCCATAATAGTAGGAAATAAACAGTAACGTGAGAAAAAAATTGTAAAAGAATGACATATAACTTGGGCATGGTAAATATTTAGTGTTTACATTGATATTGTCTGTTCCAAGAAAGGGAATTTATAGAGAAATTTCATGACGTTGCAGGAGAAGAATTACACAAGGCAAAACGAAATGCCAAAGTTCAGCAAAATCATCGCTGTTGGTAGAGGCATTAAACAATAACAAACATTGAAAGATCAGTCACTCTGTAGCTGGGAAAGGGAGATGCTGTTGCCCGTTTAATAAACCTAGTGGGAGATCTTAGAGCCCCGCTGGCGGAAATGCTTTTATCAAATCCAGCAACCTCAGCCAACTCAAAATAAACACAATGGGGATTTTGAGCACCAGAGCTTGCAGTGAAGAGAAGACATGAGTTTGTTCTTCTAATTCACCTTGCCCTCTACAGAGCTGGCCTGCTCATATTCTGTATTCGTTTGGGATGTAGGCAAACATGTTTTGTTGGTGCTTTCTTTCTTCCAGCTAAATCTTTAGTCTTCTGTAAGGAGTGTGGAATCTCTAGGTCATTGGCCCTCCTTTGTTCTAGTTCAGATTCGAAAAGATGACATACTATCCCTTGAAATTAAGATTTATTTTCTTTCCTTTTCTTTTTGTTGTAAGACACTACAGGGAGCATTATAGTCAATTTTTGCGACTTCCTTATATGTGTGCAAAAATCAAAGTTTGGTTCCCCAAATGTGGTATTGCAAGTCTCTCAAGAGCAGAGATCATGATGTATCTCTTGAAATTTGTTGGCAGTTACAAGAGAGGGATACGTTAATTAATAATTATGATGTCAATGCTTAACGTGACTAGGCTTCTTCATGATGTCACCCAATGGAAAATTCCCTAAGAACATTACCATATTTAATGTAAATTTTAATATTTTAGAGATCGTTCTTAGCAGATATATTTGTTCTATTACTATAAAATCGTGATTTTCTTTATCTCTAATATGATCACATACTTTTTACATCAATCTGAAACTCTAGAAAGACAAAGACTTTACTCATACAGATTGTGCATTTATTTCTACTCTAATCAGACCCTGAAAATAGTTGTATTCACTTATAAGTATTTGTTGAACTTCCCTTTGAGTATTATGACCTTGGTCTTCCTGAGACCTCCGTTGTGCAGACAAAATATTGCTGAAGTTTAGAAATAAAATGCTTCTCTTTAGTGATACTTTCAAAATAGCACCTTTGAAGATCGGTGCTTGTGACTCAGTCTTTACAGAGTTTGATTTTTCTTATTAATTATTTGGTTCTACACTCTTTGAAATATCCCCCCTTTATGCCGGAGAGACCACAAATCATGAAAAAAGAATATTCAACAGATGTTTTTATCTGAATTTCAGTATTTATATTTTTCTCCTATAAGTACACAGAAATGTTTTAGTAAAATGGGGATTTCTGAATTCATGCTACTGTTTTAAAAATGACCTATGTTTGAGAATGGTTTACTTTGAGGGAAAAATGCTCTAGTGTGTAACTCAACATTCTCCATTTTTGGTCATCCTATTCACACATGTTATTATCATTGCCTGGATAATGCAAGCAACACCAAGATTTGACTGTGAAGATAGAGTGTCTCAAATACTTCAGCCACCTCCTGTACCCCTTTCATTTAATTACATAAAGATCTATTTTAAAACAAAGTTATTAAAACATATCCCATTTGGGTAATCTCATTGCTTGTTTCTTTGGGAAATAAAAGCCTTTTTTAACGCTTAAGTTTGACTATTAACAGACCAAAGTAAATCTGAATTTCTAACTTTTTAAACTATCCAAAAGATATGCAAGAAAAAGATCCACTGTATTCACAAAATAGAAAAACAGTAATATGTATTGAATGAAAGCATTCAATCCACATATTGATACAACATTTTGAAACCTATTTATTTTGAAATTCAGTATAAATATCTTTTTGATGTTTCTAGAAGGAAACTATGCCATTCTCTAGGACAAGGTCACAGGGTCAGTGGACTTCTACTGTAAAGGACCAGATAGTAAATATTTTTAACTTTATGAGTTATAAAGTCTCTGTTGAAATTACTCAACTCTGCTGTTATAGGTTGAAACCAGCCATGGACAATATTTAAATGAATTAGCCTCGTTATACTCCAATAAAACTTTATTTACAAGAGTATTTATAAGAGAGGTTAGCAGGCTGGGGTGGCAATTGTGGTCCTCAGTGTTTTCAAACCCATGTTCTAGGAGGTAGGTATAAACTAAACTACACCTGATAAACAGAAAACAGAAAGTTAAATGATGTGAGAAAGTAGTTCTGAGGTTTCTTGCCACCCCCTCATTAAGGAGAGACTCTTGGATATTTCTTTGCATCCAAGCAGTGCATTATCTTTCATAATTCTATCACATTCCTAAAGACTACAGATTACAGAAGACTTTTTAGTCTTCTCTCATGGTCATAGTAGAGGCACACTCAAACAAGGGATTTTTTTTTTAAATGCCATTTTCATCTTTGCTATAACTTTAGTAAAAGAGAAGTGTGAAATAGTGTTACTAGTGATCAATATACTTTTTGGACTCCTCTGTAATGGGTACAGTATTAATAGATAAAGTTGGTAATGAGCAGAGAGTAAGAAATCTAGACCTAAAACAGTATGGTTCACACCCCCTTCCCCATGTTTGTGGTTAAAGAGAGAAAAATAACCCATTCTTTGAAAAACCTTAAAATCTTCTTATTCTGATTGCAGGTCAGACACAGCACTTTAAAGATGCCTTTTCAGGAAGAGATGCTAGTATTATGGGGTTGCCCCTAGCTTTTTATTATGGAATGTATGCATATGCTGGCTGGTAAGTTGATATCCCCAGACCTGGTGGTTTGTATGGCGCATTAATTCCTTTGAGCACTGTGCTTAGTACTTTGGTTAAGTATCAAGCAATGTGCTAGACAAATGTGAGTAACCATGATCCAATGTGATATGCTCTATTTGAAATAAGAAATATGGTGTGATCCCCTCCACCAGGCTGATTACTATGCATATGACTTAAACATAACAGGTTCTAGCAAAGGTGACTACTAGATTTAGCCTAATGTCATAAAAAATAAATGCTGAGTCTTAGGAGCCAGTTCGAATTACTAAGGAAGTAATAGCACCATAAGGTACCAAAGAATAGTACCTTGCTTCTCAAAGGGCCTTTCAGCTAAAGCTCTAAGGGTATTAACAAATAGTGATTCATTGATTTTTTCCACCTTCCCATGAGAAAGAAAAATAACTTAGATATAGAAATAAGTAAGACATTTCCAGGAGGTAAAAATGATACTTTAAAGGCGGGGAAAGAGAAACCAGGATAATGAAATCAACTGTACTAGACATTCTGTTACATTTTTAAGGACCTTACAAGTTCCTTAAAATTTTCCCAATATCTGAAAAGAAAAATGTACAGCGAAGATGTTTAAAATCATGATGCCATGGATAAATTTTCTTTGATGCATGTCCATCTGTAATACTTACTGTTCTGGTTAAGGCATTATAACTTTGTGTATATGCCTTGCTTTTTTCAGGTATTTGAAAAAATGTAATCATGGAGAAGAGTGGGATTTTTTTCTAAATACATTTTATTTACCTAGTCAAATTTAGTTGGAAGTAACAGTCACAAGAAAACCCACTAAGCATTATTTAAACATCAAAATCATTATAGTAAGAATAAATTTCATTGGTTTGGAGTAAATAACAGCAATGTTTCTTTTGGAATTATTTACAAAACTAATAGTTACATAGCTTAAGCTGTGAGAATGTTCTATGAGCCTAAAAACATCAGGAAACTACATTAGTTCAAAACTTATGTAAATGCATTTACAACATAAATACAATTTCCTTTTGTTTCTTTAGTGTTTAGGATCTTACCTTCCAGCTAATGCATGGAATGTAAAGATATGTTTCAAAACAAATGGAGTGTTTACCCTATTAATCTCATTGAATTATGAAAATATTGCATTGGAGGAGAATTAAGAGAGTACAGGAACTTAAAATCTTAACATGGCCTTTGAAGCAAAATATGTTTGAAGATTGTTAGAAGATTGTAGCTGTAAGGAGATCAGTGAAAAACATTTGTATATTCCAGGAATATTTTTATAGTCACTGTGTGTAAGCATTAGTTTTGAATGACTCAGTATTTTTTGAAGTCTTTTTACTTTTGTCCAAAGCACAATGTGACGCTAGGCAGAGAAAAGAACTGAGCATGATCACAGGGTTAGAAGCAGAATCAACTGTTCTATGGCTATTCAGCCTGGATCAGAGCTCTGCGCCCTGGGGCTGCAGCCAAGCCACTGGGAGGGTCACCAGGAGACGACAGAGCAAAGCGAGGAGGTAGCAAAACTTTCAGCTATAGCCAAGAGTTGGGAACTGAGCAATACGCAATCAGGAATGTGGAATGTGGACACAGTCACAAGGGAGATCTGATTAATTCTGTTGAATGAAGTTCTTTTGCCTGTGAGTGTCATGCATCTGTTCCCACAGAACCTTAACTCTTTTACCCTCCTCACTTTTCCACCACTGAGAACTGAAAATTCAGGTCACCTGCTTCACATAGAGCAAATTTTCTCCATTTCTGTAGGCTTTTGAGGGCTGATGTATTTCTCCACGTATAAAGATTCTTTTTAAGTTGAATTATCTTATTAATACTTGATTTAGTTGATGCTGAACCTAAAATGTTGCTCTTTTTATAGAGCCTAAGGCGTGGGCATGGACTATTTTTATACTTTCACCCATATAATCCTCATGTCTACCCCCTACGTTAAAGAACAAGAAACTGTTCACTTCTTATATCCCTGAGGGTTCAATCACAGTATTGGAAAATAAGTCCAGGATTTTAAATGGAATGTTATCTGATACAAGTGGCTTGTGTAGGGGACAGATAAGTAACCGTGCTTCTATAGCAGGTGGTTGTGCTAGCTGAATGCTGCTTTGTGAAGAGGTAGAAATAATCTGGCTGTTAATCTATGGTCATCGGTCTTAGAAAAATGAAGTTGTGTTTAGAAGAAAAAAAAATAGTCTGTTGGTTTGGAGTTCCAGAATAAAAGTTATTATCTGGATGTAAATGGAACAAGATGGAGACTAAAAGAATTCCCAAAGAGAGGGGCATTTATTCACTTTCTAATTGTGATCCCTGCCTTTCTGGCCTCTGTCTGTCCTTCATGACATAATTACAAGACCGGGTTGTAGAATTATCATTGGGGAACTGCAAATGAGCCACCCCTTTGTATGCTGTTGCTATGATAATGTTTGGCCAAAAAAAAAAAAAAAAAAAAAAAAAAAAAAAAAAAAAAAAAAAAAAAAAAAAAAAAAAAAAAAAGGAAAGAAAAAGAAATAAAAGAAAAAAAAAAAGGTGGCAGTATTGTAAATGACTAAGACAGAGCAAAGCAGCAATTGTCATCAGAACTTACTGCGCAGTCTGTGAGCCCGAATAAAAGCAGCAAGACCATTGTTGTCCTGGAGACCTTGCTCTGCTTGCATAGGAGAAAGACACTACCAAACCTTGAGGAATCTGAATAGAGCAGGCTTTTGTTTCTGAGGAGCAAAGAACCTTTCTAGAATGAAAAAAACTCCTTCACAGAAACATGATTAGGAGAAAAGAAATCATTAACCCAGCCAGGTCACGGAGTTGGGTCAGAACAACTGTAATATTATTGCCAATGTTCACATTCAGAGAAATACATCTGACAGTCTCTCTTATGGCCCTGGGGAGCCCAACCAATTTCAGTCCCATATCCTGATCCAAAGCTAAATATTGCTTGGTGCGACATTTTTTTTTTTTTTAATTTGGGATAGAAAATAGTTTTTCAGTGTCTTTTTTCTTCCTTTTAAATCCTATCCTCAATGGATTTAGTCTTTCTAAAGCACCTGCTGGGATTATTTTGTACCATTGTGTCAAATCTAATCTAAAGAATAAGCTTCTTTTTTAAAATAATTCACCTAGTTGGGTGTCGGAATGCTTTGCTGGCACTGCAGTGCCTTTTATGCACAATCATGGAAAAGCTGGAACAATAGATCTTGTGAACATTCTCCAGAGGTGGTGAAGAGATGTAAACCAAAGGGAATACTATGGACTAATTTCTGGAGACTAGGAGAGCATAAAGGTGGATTTCCCACAGGATACGAGTGTTTGGACTAAAATAAAAAGCTTTCTCCTTCCTACTGCCCCCCTCCCCCCAGGCCTAGGAAAGGCTCTATTCTCTGGAGCTATGGCGAATATTTGAAAATGTGTTCCTTTTTCATAAATATTTCCTTTCTTGCTTCAACATTGTTGGAAAAGAACACTTTCTAAAACAACTGGTATGAAGAAACTGACTATTTTCGACGTAAGAAGCGCAGAAATATTTTAGTGTGTGGGATTTTTTTTCTTTTGTGTTTTTGTTTTTTGGTGTGTGGTTTTATTTTTCTTCGTGTACTTCTTGTTGCCTCAGGCTGATAACAAACACATCAAATCCCTCTTGGAGTGCATATTCCAGATATAAGTACTGATTGTGGCTTGCTTTCCTGGTATAAATACAACCTCTATTTTTAGAAACTTACTTTCTAGTCATTAAAAAAATCCTTGGCTGCTAACTTTTTAGATCATCTTTATTGCTACTGTTCTTTCAGGTTTTCAATTGTTTCTACTCAAAACATAGTCCTTAAAAATTGTAGACATCTTAACCTAGAACCTCAACTGCCTACTTGTGAATTTAGATGGGGTTTTTATAAATATGGAGCAGGACAGGTTTCCTCATCCCTGATTTAGGTTGCGAGATACTTAAGTATATTAAGGGCTGCTAGGCAAATAATCCAACCATTTGATTTTAGGCTTTAGAGAATTTGTACCTATGCACCAGAGCTCCCGCATACCTATGTAAAAGGTTATCTTTACTTTCTAAAGATTAATAAGACAACAGAAGAGTATATTGAAAATATGGTTTTTTTTAATTTTATAAAAATTTCTTAAATCTACAAGATGAAGAGGTAGAAAAGTCTTTGTCTTTATATGTCTAGCTCTTTCTACAACGATCTCTTAGGTTTTTTGCATTTTCATGATCCAGTTATCTACATATGCTTTTTCTGAGGATGGAGTCTGATTCAAGCTGACATCGTGGCTTGAGTGCTTTAAGAGGTCTCCAGCGGTCCCTTTAGGCTGGAAAGCAAAATCAAGGATGCAAGGCAGTAGGCATTCCTGGGTGGGATTAGCAGAGTCACAAAGTGAAGGAAAGGAATGTGAATTTCTCTAGGGACTGACTTTAGAGTATATTTGCAATTCTGTATAACTTGAAAGTGAAATACTGCATGCCTAGAATGCTTCTTGTCATATAAGAGATTCAGAAAAGTGTTCTGGACTTGGGAAAGTTTCAATTTTCTGCTCTTTAGTTGTCAACTTGTGGTATAATGTGCCTTAACTGCCTAAACATACAAAAAAAGAAAATGGTGACTTCATAGTCTTGTGACTTGAGGTTATTTGGGATGCTTACTGGAAAATAGTAAACTGGAAGGAAGGAGTACAAATTGAGAATTTACTATCTTTTTAGAAATTTTTATTTTTTAATTGTAAATTGATAAATTATAGTTGTATAGATGGTCCCTGATTTTTGATGGTCTGACTTAATGATTTTTCAACTTTCCGATGGGTTTATTGGTGTATTAAGTGCATTTTTGACTTAAGATATTTTCTACTTCTGATGGGTTTTTCAGGACATAGCTCCAAACTGTAAGTCGAGGATTATCTGTATATATTTATGGGGTACAGAGTAATTTATGAATATAAAAGAATAATTAAATCAAGTTGTTAATGTATTCATCTCAAAAACTTATCATTTTTCATGGTGAGAATATTTGAAATTTACTCTCTCAGCAATTTTGAAATGTACAATACTTTATTATTTATACCGTTTTCAGTTCCTACTTGTGCACTGCATTCATACTATCTAGGAAGCCAATAGTGGTTCCCTAAACCTGAGAAATGTTGCTGTGACACTTATATTGCTCCATAAGTTTTGATTGACTTGTGTCCACCACTAATACTTGGATTCCCAGGATTCAAAGGTCATCTTGTACTTGAATTCTGTTCCCACTCCCTCTGCCACGCTTGTACTGCAGACATTGAACTTGTTTCTCATATCCCCGTGCATAGTCACTCTGCCACACTTCTGTGCTCATGTGCTATGCTCAGTCTGGAATGTCCTCACACCACCTCACCAGGGCTCAAGGTGGCTAAGCAATTCTTGAAGGCTCGAGTTGGGTGATGCCTCCTCTAGAAAACCTTCTTTGACCTACTGGATTGGGCTAGACCTGTCCTCTGGCTCCCACATCCTTGCTCCAGCAATGCTTCTACACTGCATCATGCTCTACATAGGCCATCCTGTAAACCACGAGCTCCTTGTGGACAGAGACTATGGACTTTTCACTTGCATTCCCCCAGTGTCTGACATATGAGAAGCACTTCACAAATAGGGTTTCATCAAAAAATGATTCGTGGGAGTTTTTGGTTGTTGGATATTTTCATCTTGCTAAAAGTATTTTTTATAAAGTTTTCATAATTCTTAGTTCAGTTTTAAATACTTAAAATTTGAAATATTGGACTGCAATGGTAAAATATATTAAAATAGTATGTAAATTATTTATTATTTACATATTTTAGGTTTTACCTCAATTTTGTTACTGAAGAAGTGGAAAATCCTGAAAAGTAAGTAGCCATATTTACTCTGAAATTTTTATGAAGAATAAAGTTTAAGATTACATAGTTGAAAAAGTAGACCTGTAGAAGGAATTCAGTGTGCGCTAGTCAACTTTATTGTCATCGTAATCATTATTATTCTCTTAGGCAGACAAAATTTATTTAATTTTATCATGAATTATATACTAATAACTTAATCGTATATTCTACATTCATATGAAAGTGCCTAGTAACCTGAAAGCAGGAAAGAATAAAGTTATATTTTAGGTAACCTGTCTCATATAAACACATGCATATAACTTAACATAGACTTTCAGCTACACACAGTGTAGCTCAAACTAAAAAAGTTGATTGTTTCTAAAAATTCATGTAAACTTTTTTCATAACTATCCAATTAAAGAGAGTAATGTAATTAATGGACAATTAGTTATGAAAGCCTAGAAATACCTGAGGACTGTGATAGGAAGTTGTAAATTTTAATACCTGAGATTGTTTTTACTCTTTCTTCCTAGGTAACAATTTTATAGTTAGATGATTTCATGATGATTTACATAGTGTTTCTAAAATGTACTCACTTAGAAAATGAATTATTTTTATGATTTGTGTATAAACATTGACTTCATGCAGAAAAACAGCAAAAAAAAAAAAAATCATGGACAAAAGAGGGAATATGAAAGAACCATGCTGTAAAATGTAGACTACATTTTATGGTTATTTAATTCATTTCATTTCTAATGAATATCTGCTATGTTCCAACCATTGTGCTAGGAACAGCTTACATGATCAATGAGACTTGTCTTCAAGTATTTTATTGCCCAGTCAATAAGTTAAATGTTTAACCAAACGAAGGTAACAGTGTAATTGATACCATGATAGATTATTTACCCAGTTTGGCAAAGAGGAAAGTGGGAAATACTTAACTCTCCTCAGGGTGATGTTGCTTATATAGTGTCTCAAATGATGAGTTAATGTTCCTTAGGTAAAGAGAAGAGAGAGAGAGAAAGAGACACATTCATATACACGAACAAACACACATTGATTTCTAGGAAAAGGGACAACAGGAACAAAGGTGAGTCAGTAGGAAATAGCCTGGACATCAGCGAATATGCCTAAGAGTTGACAATTCCGATTAAGATAGACTAAGAAATTCTGGCACCAGGTATCTTGGGAGATAATAAGCCAATTAGATCTGGCCAAGTACCAGGGATGTCAAAGTTGAGAACACATAAGCCAGGGAATTGAGGTTAAAATGATGTTTCATGGCATCAGATGCAACTGCTATGCAAATCAATATGTAATTTAAACACGTGAAAAGCTGTTTTGTTAAGAAATATGACCAATTTTTGACAGTATTGTCATATTTATAACTGGAATTATAGGTAGAGAACACATATTCACCAGGAACTAGTTCTTTCTAGCATTACTTGGAAACGATAAGCTATGGTCTAAGGGCGGGGAACCTGCGGCCTTGGGGCCACATGTGGCCTTTTGGATCCTTGAATGTGGCCTTTTGACTGGATCCAAACATCACAGAACAAATCCCTTTATTAACAATCACTTATTAATTAATAATTCCTTTATTAATATTAATGCATTATTAATATTAATAAGGGGATCTGGAGGGCCACATGTAGCCTTGAGTCTACAGGTTGGCTGGACAGACCAGCTTGACCTATCTTTTTAGTTTTTGAGAATAATTAGTATATAAGTGGCAACGTAGAGAAAAGACAGCTCTTACTAGATTTTATATGAAATATTTATTGCATTTCTATTATGTAAAAGAAATTACTATGGATTGTGACTGTGTTTTTTAACCGTAAACACATTTTACAGAAACCAATTACTAGAATCTAATAGAAGCGTATACTTCTTATAAAAATGGCAAATTGTAGGTTTGTGACCTATAACATTTCTTATATGGTACATCAGTGATATAGATATAGTTCACATTCTCTTTTAATGTTATTTAACAGTTTGAACATAGTTTTTGTTTTAATGTGGTTGCATATATTAAGCTTATCTTTGAACTATTTATGTCATTATTACTTCAGCCTGAATTTCTGATGCGTCCCAGCAGAGTAGCATACCAGTTATGGACTCTCTCTCTCTCTCTCTTTTTTAAATTTAAGGGCCTTAGTTTCACACATTGATAATGTCCATGACTCGGTGCATATACATACTAAGGACCAGTGACGGTAATGATTCATTCAGTAGTTTTTTTTTTTCTGTTGCAAAGAAATTTCCTTACCTCAAAACATGGAATTAATAATAGCATGTATCTCATTGGATTGTGTTGATGAATTAGTATCTATCATTTTTTGATCTCTACATAATTGTTGTCATTATTACTATTATAGTTATATTGTTTTTTTAGAGCAAGGTAAAATGTTATTCACATAATGTTTTTTAGGCTTCAATATTCCAAGCAATTATTTTTCTTCAGTGCTTTTGAAAGAAATATGAAAAGTTCTTTTATACCATATTGAAGCCTACTCTCTAAACTTTCAGTTCTGAAGTTGAATATGCATTTTTGATCTCTATTATTCTTTTTTTGATACATAAAACATTTTGGGGAGTACATGTGATATTTTGATGCATGCATACAATGTGTGATGATCAAATCCTCCCTAATTGAGACATCCATCACCTCAAATATTTGCCAATTTTTTTTGTGTTAAGAACATTTCAAATCCTCTCTTTTAAATATACAATAAATTATTGATAACTACAGTCACCCTGCTGTGTTATTGAACACTAAAATTTATCCTCCTATCTAACTGTATTTTTGTACTCATTAACCAATCTCTCTTCATTCACCTCTCCTCACCCTTCCCAGCCTCTGGTAACAACCATTCTACTCTCTACCTCCATGAGATCAACACTTCAAGCTCCCACGTATGGAGTGAGGACATGAGATATTTGTCTTTTCGTGCCTGGCTTATTTAACTTAACCTAATGTCTTCCAGGCTCATCTGCGTTGCTGCAAATGACAGAATTTCATTCTTTTTTGTGGCTGAATAATATTCTATTATATATGTACCATATTTTCTTTATCCATTCGTCTGTCCATAGACGCTTGGTTTGATTCCATATCCTGGCTATTGTGAATAGTGTTGCGATAGACATGGGAATGCAGATATCTCTTCAGTATACTAATTTCCTTTGTTTTAGATGTGTACTCAGCAGTGGGATTGCTGGATCACATAATAGTTCTATTTTTAGTGCTTTGAGGAACCTCCATCCTGTTTTTCATAATCGCTGTATTAATTTATATTCCTACCAACGGCATATGAGAGTTTCCCTTTCTCTATATCCTTGCCAGCACCTGTTATTTTTTGTCTTTTTGATACAAGCCATTTTAACTGGGATGAGATGATATCTCTTTGTGGTTTTGATTTGCATTTCCCTGATGATTAGAGATGTTGAGCATTTTTTTAAAATATACTAGTTGGCCATTTGTCTTCTTTTGGAAAATGTCTATTCAGATTATTTTCTCCTTTTCAGATTATTTATTTTTTAGTATTGTTTGAGTTTTTATGTATTCTTGTTATTAATCTATTGTCAGATGCATAGTTTGCAAATGTTTATTTCTCATTCTGTAGGTTGTCTCTTCAGTCTGTTGATTGTTTGCTGTGAAGAAGCTTTTTAGTTTGATGTAATGCCATTTATCTATTTTTGCTTTTGTCGCCTGTGCTTTGAGGTCTTACTCAAAAAATCTTTTCTCTTATTCCTGTGTACAGATTTCATTGAATTTTTGTATGTAGAAAAAAACAAACTTGCACTTTAAAGGGAAAAACATAAGAGATGAGTTTTACAATAATTTAAAATAACTATTAAAACAAAGATTACTATCACTAGTTATATTGGATGAAATACTTTCAGTTTCTGAAAATCACAATTCTGCATAGTTCATTAAATATATCTAGAATGCTTTTAATTTGATGTATTATTTTAAGCTCCTAAATTAATGAAATTTTCAGAAGAGATTAAGAACCTCAAAATTTTTGAGGTCAGTGTAATGGCTAACTCCTAAGACTTAAGTAAGAGTGCAACCTCTGATGCCTTTTTATTCTTTCACATGAGGTACTTAGATATTCAATTTTTACATGGAGAAGTTTGTGTAAAACCTAGCCAGCACATTTAGTTTTTCAAAATTAAAATATGGGAAATATATAAAATCCCCTTAATGTACAGTAAAGGTTAATATTGTATTATGTGTTTATCAACCAAATAACTCAGAGTTTTGAGCGATTTAGTTATTATCTTACTTTTAAAAATGACATCTCCTGCAATATTATGTTATCTAAAACTGAATTTTATTTTTTAAACATAGAGAATGCTTTGGGAAATATTGATGGTTGAATATCAAGAACAGATGGTAAAATTATGTGGATCTAGTCCAGACGTGAAATTTGCATTATTTTGTAGGTAGATACGGCTCCAAAATACCTTCAGTTACAAGGGAGAATAATTATGATTCCATCTCCTTTGTGACGTGCCAAGATGAATGTGTTTCCCAATCAGTCATGGGTGCATGTGTCCAGGTGTGCTGCAACACGCAACTTTCTGGCAGCTGGTGAAATGAATCATCAGCTGAAGACATAACACCTTTTACTATCCTCCTCCACCTAGGCAATAAATTTTTCCTAAAATTGTGACCTAATGGAAAAGGTGTTAACTAATTTAGATCAGTGAAAATAATACTGTGATTAAAAATATATAGAGTGCAGAGTAAGTTTTCATGATCTCAATTGACTACCCTTTACATGTAATTTCATTTCAAGAAGTCTTTCAACTTACCTAACATTACTCTATAAAATAATTTCTTAGCTGCTTAATAGCATGCCATATAGAACAGTTCCTTCAGTGTTGTAACAAGGGAGAGAGAAACTTAGACAAAATTCCTTTGTATGTGGTTACATTTATAATGTTAAGAAATTTTCCCATCATCTTCCTTACAGTGTTTTCTTCTCCAAGAGCAGCTTTGGACTTATGGAAGTAGCAATCTTTCAAATACAGCAATTGCCATTGAACTTTTATAATAACATAAGAATATTGCCTTTAATAATTACCTATGGCATAGTGACTGGTTCCACAAATGAATATATTAGGGTAAGAATAATATTTTGAGGGACATGAATGCCCAAAGTTGAGACCATGAAGGTGATAAAATCCCAAAGAATACCTGAATTTTAAAATGCTATTGTACCTCCCAATGGCATAGGTAGTAATAATGATTGCTAATGAATAAAACATACTTTTTAAAAAATTAAAGTGCTTGTGCAAATATAATGAGTTTTGCTTTATGATATTACTTTTGTGGGGACTATGCAATCTGTCATTGTTCAAAAAGTTACACAGTGCAAAGAACATATCATTGAGATGTATAATGTTTGTAATCCTGCTCTTAGATTGATAAATCATGTCTTGTGTTGATGAAAGTTGAGAAATGAATTGCTTTGCTTTGACCTTGGGGGTCTGAGATTAGTCAGTTTGTCTATTAGACTTGTTCCAGTGTTCTTCTCACTTCATTTATTCCTTCTGTTTTGTAGACTTGGAAATGGTAGACTTAGAGGAAGTCAGTAAGGCTTGATATCATCAGTCATTTTGAAGAACAGGCTATCAATGCACACTGAATAATCAACTTTAATAGAAGGTTTAAATAATCAGAGTGTCATGTTTAATTAATACTTTGCCTGCTTCCAATTTATATTAATTGATGCCTCAAAGTCATCACACCTTGTACCAATGATAACTTAGAAGAAGAGAAAACTTGGTCTGGGAAAAATGCCCAAAGACCTTTAAGGCAGTGTGTTCTATCAGATTGGTCCACGAATGGTTCACAAACACATTATTTGCACTCAGTTCAGATCTTGCAGTCTTAAATTCTTAGTATGTGTGTTTTAATTTTATGGACTATTACTAATAATTTCTTATTATATAAAACCTGCTGCTTATAGGACACATAAAACTGTTAACTTGATTAAAAATACAGGTGAATGAAAAAAAAAATCTTGCCCAAATGTGTTGTAGCAAATTTGTATGACTAAAGATTAAAAGTTAATTTGAAGTCTTTTATCTTAAATTTTTGGTATTTTAAGAATGCAGCTTTCTGAGATAGAAAAATCTTCCTATTCATATGCATTAGGTATTTCTAACTTAATAGTTGCTAGAAAATAGCATAGAATGTCTTGACTATATATGTATGCAAATTACAGCAATATTATATTTTGTAATTTTTTATTACAAGGCGACGTCTACCTTCTTAGAATAATTCCAAAGTTTCTAATACAAATACTCAAGTGATACATGTTTTTAAAATATGTCAACTAATTTTTATAGAAAGTTTCTTCAGTATAAATAAATGTATGTAGAAAAATCCGGATTGTTAAACAGATTTAATTTATAAAAGTTTTTGCCAAATGAATCTCTTGAAGAATGAGGTCTCTTAATAGAGTTAAATTGTGAAATTGAATTCATATCCAAGTTTACAAAGATATTCCCTTTGGCAAAATGAGGCATCTCTTTATTAATAACAATAAGGCATCATTAGAATTATCTTAAAATGTGACACTGCTTTTCTTCAATTGTTGAAATAATTAGCACCTAAATTAGAATCATTCTATTTTGTGCTTTTCTTCTGGAAACACACATAAAGCATGGTAAATCCATTTTTAAATGTTTCACAATAGGAGTAGAATTAAACTGGTTGAGCCACTGAGGCAGACAAAAAGGTCAGTATTTGGCCGGATGTCACAGAGAAGAGATGATTTTATGTTCATAAAACAAGGTCACCAAATTGCTCTTCCTTCCTTTTGTTCCGTCTAAAAGTTTCTCACTAATGGAACATGTGGTTGGTGTACCTTGGGATCAAAATTCTTGCATTTCTCAGCTTCACATATGCATAAAAAATACATTTGGCTCAAAGACAGTTTGTTCATGTAAGGCTGAAGTGTCAAATAAGTGGTGCAGAAATTATAGGATTATATTATAATATTTTATCATGGGGTAATCAAAGAAGACAGATATTAATCCTTCAAGTGCTTTGTGGAAGCCATTTAGCCCTTTTTTTTTCTTTTAATTTTAAGGATTCCAACCCCATTATGAGGCAACATTTGAAGGGCAATGCTTTTGAATATTTTACTGCCTTCCATATTAGTTGTTTCTAAATTCTAATTTTAATCTTAGAAGTTTATATTTTGAGTCTAGAATAATAATCAACTCATGTCTTTGGGTTGACTTAATTTTACCCTATGTTCCTGTTCCCTTTGACAAGCCCCAAAAAAGAGATCGCAAGTGGTATGATGAATAGACTGATAGAATCACAGAATTTCAAAATTAGAGGGTACTCTGAAGACCATCTAATTTAGTTTTTAAACCAGACGTACAAATCTCCTTTATAATATCTTTAAACAGCAATAATTCATATAAGATGAGAGGAGACCCTGCCTATAACTTCCTTGAACGGGGCTGCCAATCTTTTTCATCTGCTTATGCTGATTAGCAACCTGCTAATTGCTATGACCATTTCAAGCTTAGATAAATTGTTGGTTGGGTGGCATAAGTAGTGCGGGTCAAATGTCTTAGAGTGCAATAGGAACAACCCAAATGAGGAGTTAAATAACACACAGCAGAGATTCCAGTTAGAAGTTAGAACCCTTCTTATCTGAAAATACCTTCCATAAACAGAAGTATTCAGTCAACCTCAATTAAGTATTAAGATTGTCTCCTGCTTTTGAATTCACACTTTTGTAGCTGCCCTCATCCATATTTTTGCTTATGCACATAAGTTACCTTCATTCTCTCCTCTATATCTGGATATGAAAGTTAGGTGATTATGCCCAAATGTGGCTCAGAAGTAAGTTTTACATTCTGGGTCATACTTGGTAAAAAATCTTTTTATTTATTTATTTAATTAATTTTTTGAGACAGAGTCTCACTCTGTTGCCTGGGCTAGAGTGCAGTGGCGTCAGCTTAGCTCACAGCAACCTCAAACTCCTGGGCTCAAGTGATCCTTCTGCCTCAGCCTCCCAAGTAGCTGGGACTACAGGCATGCGCCATCATGCCCCACTAATTTTTTCTATGTATTTTTAGTTGTCCAGCTAATTTCCTTCTATTTTTAGTAGAGATGGGGTCTTGCTCTTGCTCAGGCTGGTCTCGAACTCCTGAGCTCAAACGATCCACCCGCCTCGGCTTCCCAGAATGCTAGAATTACAGGCGTGAGCCACCGCGCCTGGCCTAAAAACCTTTTTAGACCACTAACATCTAGTCCATGGACTGCTGCTGCTTGGGCAATTATGCAGATTCAATGTTGTTTGAGATTCTCACTGAAAGAGAGTAATTATCACATGTTGTTCATTATGGGCAGAGACAAGATGCATCCAGGTTATTATATTTATGCACACCATGCACTGAAATCATTTTGATAATTTTGTTCTAGTCACAGTCAGACATTGACTCAACTTATCAATCTGCTCAGGACAAGGAGCAACTTTTGAATTTGTATAGGCACAAGCTAAAACTGTATTACCAATATAAACATCTAAAATGAACCAAATGAAGTTGAGACTTCCCAGTGAAGAAAAGATTTCCTTCACTTTTATGAACTATAAAAACATCTACTTTCTGAGTCTTTGAAAATAGCACTGGTTCAGGAAATTGAAATTCTAATCCCGTCTCTTTTTAACTAGCTGTTTGACCTTGGACAGACCTCTAAATTGCTTCTGAATCTTTGTTTACCACTTTTAAATGGAGGATAATAATCCCCATATTATAGTTCTCAGGGGGTTGTGAGGATAAAATATGTGAAATTCGAAAATGTTAATGAGTTTGACAAGTAATATACAAATACTGTCTGCAACCAAAACCTATATTCTTCAAAGATTAGAATATTTTATAATCTTTGAAAAAAATTAGAGATTAGCATAATTGTTTTATGAACGAGGGGTGCCTTTTCTACACACATGACCTATTAATCATCTTGAAAAGTTGTTCTGCATCATCAGCAAAGTGCCCAATTATTTGTAGTTAAAAGGTTCAGAAGATGATGAGAATTGCTGTTTATTTTATAGTCTGCTAACCTCCCTCAGGTGACAATATGCTCACACATCATAATCAGAGTTTGTTAGCAGATTTTTTTTTTCTTCCTGAACCAAATATTGTATCCCCACACCCATATTGTCATTGTCACACTGTTGGCTGATTGGGCTGATATCATGGATGGACTGTTTTTACTTTTACTGCAGTCACCTATTTTTATATTCATTATCTTACCAAGAAACTCCTTCATGAAATCTGACAAACAAGGTCTTGATCTGAGTGTCTGGTGTTATGTATTTTAACATTTTATTTTTACTTTTTCCAGAAAAGAAACTTTTGAGTTGGTACAAAACAGGAGAATATAAGCAAAAGTTTACCCCCAGATGGTTTTAATGAATTTTTTGCCTAAAATATAAGGCCTTTATTAACAATATAAACAGTATTTGTTATCTGACGAGTAGATGAATTACAGGGTAGAAGTGACACTTCAGATTATTTCTAATAATATAATGTATGTTATCTCCATTCTGCGGTGGAGAAAGCTGAAGCTCAGAGAAGTGAAGTAATTTCTCCTGGCCATGTAGTTAGCTAATGAGAAGATTAGGAGTATAATCCATGTTTGCCTGTTCCACAGTTTATATGCTTTCCAACATGACAATTGGTCTTTGAAAATTAAAACAGAAATCCTTCATGAGGGTACGAGGTGGTTTAATGGCCAGGAAGGGTAGGACCTAGAAAAGAAGAATAAGCAAGTAAAGATGTTTCAGATCAGAATACACAAAGGCTTGTTGGTTTTGGGGAAAAATGTGTAGACTGCTTTGGCTAAAGCAAAGGATGTGGAGGAGTCAAATTCAAGGTGGTAGTAGGATGTGCATGATGGGGTATGGTGAGCCTTAGCCTCCATTGCAAGAATTGTAGATCTGATTCAGTAGCCAATGGAATAGGGGATGTGTTGCAAGTTTTTGGCATGTGGGAAGCAGTGCTGGGGGAAGATTAACTTGACATCAGACATTGAGATATTCAGGTTGAAAAAATGAGGTAGACCATTGCCTAACTAAATTTTCTCCTAGTTCTAAAATACTATGGCTCTATTTTTACATTAGTGAATATGTAGGAACCAACATGGGGAAGCATACACTACACTTCAGGCCTATGTTATTGGGGGAAAGGAAAAAGTTGTCACGTACTAATAAGATAAAGGAAATCCTTATTTAGAGTTTAAGGTCAAATAGAAATCCTGGGTCATAGTTTGGAAATATTTTGAATCGTTGATATTCTAGGTGAAAGGTGGGTGTAAGGAGGAGAGGGAAATAGCAAAGCCAGTACAAGATAAGCGTCGGATTGGGGGGACAAGTGACAGTTATGAGCACAGTGATATTCACACTAGTGTTGTGGAAATAGCTCTGAACTTGAGGTCCAGTGGCTAAGGCTCTTTTGTATAATGCTGGTATAATGGCTCTTGTTTTGGAAATAGTTAATTTTGTGCCCTTAGCTACATTTTTTACCCTCTCTGAGTCTAGTTTATCAGCTACAGAAAATAAATGGTAGAGTGGCAAATTTTGAGTTTCCTTTCAACTCTGGCATGTTCTATGATTCTTGTAGATGACACACAATACCTAGCTTGACAAGGAGAGGGTATCACCATTCGAGCATGGCCTAAGGGCAGAAATGTAAACAGAACAACTCTCAGGGATGGTTAAGAAAAAGTGTCAAGGACACGAATAAAAAGAATGGGATTCCAAGGCCAGTTTCCAGATCCTATGATGATTATGAGATTAGGCAGGACCAAAGTTTCCTGAGTTATCTCAGAAAATGGTAAGAAGTTTGAACAGGTGAACAGAGGAAATGACTGCAAATTGGCACCCTCCAAGGTGGGAACTTAGTTATTACGGGAACTTAGTTATTAGATCTGAAGATCTAGGGTCAGACCCAGGCTATGGAGTCTAATTTAGTGGGGTCATCTTAAGTACAGGGCCTTGTAATATATGGAGTATAGGGGAGGAATAGAGATGTTAATAATGCTTGTTAAGGGGCCTATTGTTGTTGTACGATGATGAATCCCTGATTCTATTTACTATTTTTACCATATATGCCCATAGAAGGTATAAAATGGTCTGTAAACCTCTGTGGTCTGGGAGGTTTCTATTAGTATTTTACTATGTGATTCATTGTTTTTCTCAAGAGCATAGACAATACTCAGGAGGCTGAGGCAGGAGGATCACTTGAGCATAGAAGCTTGAGGCTGCATTGAGCTGTGATCGAGCCACTGCACTCCAGCCTGAGCAACAGAGTGAGAGCCCGTCTCTAAAAATATAAAAATAAATTTGAAAAAAGGATAGACATATAGAGAATTGCCTGTAATTGCCCATAGATGCAATTACACGAGGGATCTTCTCTGATAGGTCTGCTGTCTTCAAGTATTAGATGTTCCAAATGATCCAGTTAGGGCTGCATTTATTTATTTATAATATTATGCTGCCTACCTAAAGCAAAAGAGGGAGAGATCTTTGTAATAACTTTCAAAAGTGCATCATTTCTTTCCCTAACTGTAAGTGGATATTCTAATGCTCACCTTGCAGAGTTTCATGAGAATTAGAAATAATATGCCGACGTGTTTGACAATACCTTGCTCATACTAGATACTTATTTACTGCAAGGCCATTTGCTTTTTATTGTTATTAAACACATTATTTCATTAGCTCATTTGTAGCTCATAAGGATTATCAGATCAGGTTGAACACAGGAAAGCTGTTCTTTTTCTTCTGCCCTGCTTAAGTGTTGGGTTTGATACCTGTTATCATAAGGTAAAGACACCCTTTTTTGTAACACCTTGCCATGGGAAGCAGCAGTTATCTCAGTCTCAGAGTTAGGCATTTCTAATCTCCAATGTTGGGGGTTGCTTTTCAAGAACATGTAATATTTATATAATTGGTTTTCTAAGGAGGCAGCCTCACAGTTTTTTAAATCAGATGGTTTTCCTGGATAACTATTTACTGGTGTGCTATATTTTCTTTCTTTCCTTTTCTTATATTCTCTTCCTTAAAATTATAGAAGCAGAGCAGATAGATCTATGACAAGAGCTTAACAGTAATCAATACTGATGCATATTAGTTGAGAATGCAGTAGTCAAAGAATATTGAATACAAAGGCCATTGTTTTATATATTAAGCTATATGATACTATATGGAAAATAGTTTATGAAATTAAGTTTATGGCATAGCACTTAAGTAGGCCATAATATGCAAAAACTGAAGCCTATAATATATAGTCATATAACACAAAGTGAGAGATTAAAGATTAGAATGCATGATTTTATGAGCGAAGTCTTTTCTAGGGCCGGCTAGGCTACCCCTGACACAATTTTTCACGGGTATCTGAAGTCCCATCTTCTCCAAAGCATATCTCCTGTTGGATTTTCATGATGCTGTTTCTCCTTCCTCCTTGACATTCTACTGTCATGGTCAGTCTCTCGGGGAGAGATAGCAAAGGACATAGTAATGTCTCTAAATTTCAAAATCATTTCCATTTTCATATTATCTATGTGCACAAATAGTTCTCTGCCTACTTACCTTCTTCCATTCACACATTGACTCAGCCCGGTTTATTAGATTCACTCATTGTCACAATTAAAACCACAGTAAAGTTGACCTTCATAAAATAAATCACAAAAGCCTGGTATGTTAGAATTAGAAGGGAAGTAACCATCGGATTCCCAGCCCTTTCATTTTAAAGATAAAGAAACAGGAACCATAGAGATGGATTAATTTGCCTATATTTACAGGTTAAAATCCTGATCCCTTTCTAGTACTCTTTGCAAACACTTAGTGTTGTTGAATACAAATCTGAGATGGCAAGATTTTTAGCCTTGCCATTAGCTGGGGGAAAATGTAATCATTAGAAGTGACCTATATGTCATTTGAGAATAGAACAAAACTGCTTTTAAAAATGTGTAAGAGCATTAACATTTGCCTGAGTTTCACTTTCTAAAGCTGTTATTCAAACAGATAATGAAGGCGGGTGCTAGGCTAGTTGAAGTAAGTAATCTATTTCAGGTCGTTTAGTGAAGGTCATTTGGTTGCAATATTAAAACAGAAACTTTTTGATTAGGAAATACTGAAACGTTAGCATATTATAAGGAAATAGCTGCTTCTATTGTCTTTAACATCTTTACAGATACACTGGTTCTTAAAACACGTTCGATATCTCATTGGGGGGCAATATTTAATTTTTCTGTTTTTGATATCGTCAAACAATACAAATCTCACTTTTTACATTCTGGCCAGGGCCAAGAAAAAGAGAAATGGATATAGAAAACAAGATTAATTTTTGTTTTCAGACAGAAAATGACAAAAGAAATGAGTGAGATAGATAGCAAGTAGAAGTCGTGATTTTAAGATACTATTCTGTAGCTGCTCAGGGTCTTGTGGAGGAAAAGGTTAAATGCGTTTTAAATGTATGTAAGCATTTAGTTATTTGATCCTCATAATGCGGTGTCCTCTTGCCAAGGAGAGGTGATCAAGTGGCAAATGTTGGGAGAAAGCAGCTACAAATTGAACTGGGCGCTGTCTTTAACTGAGCCATGGCGCTGTTTGTCTTTATGCCAAGCCACAACCTGAACTCTGAACTGCAGCAAGGGAGAAAGCTTCAGAGGGAGAAAGCTTCAGTTTGGATATGTAGGTGCTTTTCAAACCATTGACTTTATGATTCAAGCCTGTGACTAGGCAGAGCAGGTATTTCCTGTTCTTGAGTCTAAAAGATGGTGTTAATACTGCTGCTGTTATTGTCATTTCTATAGCAACAGCTGGGTGGAATTCCCTTACCTCCTAACCCTGTCTCTGATCCAGGGGCACTTAGAAGAACATGATATGCTGATTGTCTTGTTCCCATATTTCTCCTAACAGACACCTCTTGTTTGTTCTATTTTTAAATGGCTGGGACATGAATCACCTAGTAGTTGTGGTCCAATGATCCATGTAGTAGAGTGACAGGAAGGAAAATTTGTATGTATTCTATACCCTGTTAGAAGAAATCAAAGTAAAACTTTATGATTATCATAGTATTTTCAAAAATAATATGTAGTTCCCCCCTTTCTTTTAATAATAGAGGTCAAATTTTAAAATGCCAAAAAATTATGAAGAAGAGATTTAAAATCGCCTATAATCTCTTAATCACATCAAAGTACTCACTGTTATTATTTTGACATTTGTTTGCCCCCTCGGTGTATGTACCTACATGTATTGCATTATATTGCTTGAGGTAAATGTACACATGCACTTCTGTTCATAAATTTAGCATTATATTATATGTTTACTTGTTGGTTTGTTTATTGTCTGTTTCCCCCATGACGTCCAGGGCCTTGTCTTTATCCATACTGCTGGGGATACAGCAGCAGTATGGAAGGTGCCTCAAAGTGTACCCTGACATCTAGATTTTCTACATATCAAGCTCAACTCTAGCTCTTTCTACTTATGTAACTATAGACCTATCCAACTTTTTTCCTTTCGTGTCATTTTATTAGATTTTCCTGTATCACTAAAATCTTAGTAAATGACATTTTTAATGGTGGCCTAATATTTCTTACGGGAATCTACAATTATTTACTCATTTTCTTGTTAGGCATTGAAATCATTTCTAATTTTTCTTAACGTAATAATGCTGGATTATACATTTCATATATAAATCTTTTCATATCCAATTATCCTCTTAGGATAGATTGCTAGAAGAGAATTACTGCGTCAAAGGCAATGAACGTTTAAAAGGCTTCCTTTTCTATTACCCATGTTGCTTTCCAAAGTGTGCATATCAATTTCCTTTCTCAATAGCAATAGTTAAGAATACTTACATTTAGTAAGCATTTAGCATTAGTATCATTCTTTACAAAAATCTTTGCTAATTGAAAGGCAAAAATTATACCCCATGGTTTTAAATTGCATTCATTTGATCACCGGTGAGGATTAACACTTTCCCTATGTTTAGTAGCTACGTGTGGTTACCATTTTGGAACATGAATATTGGTGATTAATCAGAATTCTTTTTATATTATGGATATTAATTCTTTATCTATTATAATGTTTGTGAAAAGTTTGTGCCAGTTTTTCAGATCACTCAATTTTCTTTATGACTTCAGTTTGTAGAACTTTAAATTTGTAGTTAAATAGAGTCACTGTTTTTTATTTCTGTATATTACTTTTTTTTTTTATTTCTAGATCATTTTAAGTCTCACTTATGTTTTCTGTTTGTGTTTCCCGGTTTCTTTTTTACATTCAACTCTTTACCTTATCTGGAATGGATTTTTTTTTTTTTTTTTTTAGCATTATTTAATGTAAGGTCTTGATTTTTCCTTAAGTTTCTCAATATCCCAGTATTATCAGTCATACTATGCCTTAGTTTATTATACTTACTTACATTATAAATTATGATACTTGTCATGGTATATATTAAGTATTTATGTTATATACTAAGTCATTTTTCAAGGTAGTCTATTCCACTTACCTTTCTGTCAATATACCAGCCATTACTATATGATCTTATTATTAGAGGTTTATATACTTGTTTTCTTAACCAGAGGGAAAGGTAGCCGCAATTATTATTCTTTTTCTCTGACTAGATCAACATTAAGCATAACATATTTGCATGGAGGCAGTTTCGTCTCTTAGTTTTTCATGCATACAAAGAGAATCTGTATAGTGCTTTAAAATTTAAAGCTTATGGTTTTCCAAATTATCTTGGTAGTGTTATGTCTCATAATAAAATCTGCTCTATGTAAAGATATGTTCTATGTGTGTGGCTGCATCTTTTATAGTCCAGAAATTTATTTTTCTGTGTGCTAGAATTAATTAACTTGATTTGACTTCTTTTTCTTCTTTCAGATTTAAGAAATGTTAACTAATTAAAGTAACTTCCAAAGTACCTCTCATTCACATTAGTCTTCCTCTTTTTTCTTTTGGGCCTTTTTTTTTTTACTCCCTGAACCCTATTAATAGAGTACCTTTTAAATATGATTTTCTACTTTCCAGAATATTTGTAACAAAATATCAAAATATTAATGGAAGTATCAATGTAAACAGGTAAAAAGTATTTCTCTATGATCATCATAATTACTGAAATTGCCTTACAAGGGATTAAACATGAATACATTTAATTATTTTATATATACTCAAGTAGTTGGATATATAATCCTGAGAATTAATCCATCACTACATATGTTATAAAAATGGTAATAAACACAGTTCCTAAAAAATATGCATTAGCCAGAATAACATATTTTTTCCTCCTTGACATCTTTCATCTCTTTGAACTAAATACCTGTAGGAAAATATTTGAATCATATTTTTAGGAATTTTTTAGATGTTTGCTACTTTTCGTGCAAAATGACAACGTTAGCTTATTTCATTGCTAGCCTTTGTTTTCCCATGGTTGTCCTACCTCACTTGGTATATTCTAAATTATGCATAAAAATTCACCACAAAACACACTTGTGTTGCTCTTTCTACTCCAGTGGTCACCAAGGAAGCTCGGTGTTTTGACAGGGAGAGTGACCTGGATGCTGGAGTGTGTTCAGGAGTGAGCCTTACTTATGCCCCTTTTCCTTCCTAGCATTGACATCATTTCAGCCTGTGGTTCTTTCTCCCTGGCTGGTTTCTCTAGATTTGCTAGGTCTGATCCCTTCCATGGCACTGATACCCTGTTTGTTTGCACCCGACTTCCCGCTGATGGCTGCCAGCTGATCCCACCATGCTGTTTCCGTATTTTATAGAGAAATGTTCATGTGTGGCTGCTGTGTTTGATATTAAATCTGAGATGAACTTCAGGAGGTTTCCTGCTTTTTATTAAAAATAATTTTGGCTAGGGGCAGTGTTATCCTGTTCATAAATCAGGTGTTCTCAGAGATTTAATAATTTAGAATTCACGTGAGGATTTGGTAGAATAAACATTTCCTTTCCCTGTTAAAGCTGCCTCTTAACTTCCTTTTCTTCCTTCTCTTCACTGCTTCTGTTTATTTATTTTTTAAATCTTCTTTTGGGAAGTTTGTACAGATTTATCTCACGTCTGTGAAAATAATATGAAAAGGAAGAATCAAAATGATAGCTTAGTTTGGTGGAAGTAACTTGAATTTGATAAGCTTTGTGTCTTCTCATCGCTATTGGAAGTGTGCTTTTAACTGTTTGGAAGACTTTATAATATTCAGTGCACAGGCTTGGTCCATTTGTAAACCTCAATAAGTGTAAACACATAAAGATATCTGAAAAGACTGTGAGGAGTCAGAAGATGTTTTGCTTATCCTCGTATTAAAAACAGTAGGTGATGGAGAGAGCTAGGATGGGAGGCCTAATTAGAAAAAGGAAGGAAGATTTCTCTGAGGGAGAGACTTTGATCTGAGACTAACTGCCAAGAGTGGGGTGACCATGTGAAGATCTGGGGGGAGCAGTGTTCCCAGGAGATGGTCCCCATGTCTTGTCCTGTCTGAATTTTAGATTCCATGAGAGGATGAATTTTTTTGTGTGGTGGTTGATGTCTTTATTCCTTTACTTATAATAATGTCTACCATATAGAGGATATTTAATAAACTTTGGTTAAATGAATGAACTCTACATAAAAAATGTTGACAGATGCAGTTGACAATATCCTTAACAACTTTATCACACATGCCCTCCTGAAATTCAGATGATTTAAAAATATTTTCTTGCAATAAAGTTTTGATAAAAGCTAAAGGTATAAGAAGTAGTGTGGTCGATGTACGTGGTCGTCCAAAGGTCTGACCTGATCTGCAGGCAGCCGTTTTAGAATGCAGAAGAGTGAACAGACCACTTATCCTTTAAATGATCTTCTGTAATGATCATTTTTTTCAGCCAGGCTGACACTTTGAAGTTGTAATGATGGAAGGTACTTTGATGTGCTGTATCCCCGCTTGAGGACAGACTCCCATCTTCAGAAGACAGGAGAAGATTGTAAAGTTGGCATCCTATTCTCTCCTTTGAATGACAGAGCAAAGCAAAGGCACACATTTCCTTAGGATGCTCTGGTACATGATCAAGTGCTTAACTGAGTTTTCAAAGAATTCTGTTAATCTTTGTGGATTAGCTTTATTTGCTAAAATTATTGAGTTGTGACTTTCAAAGGAATGGACTTTAGATTTCATTAATTCAACATTCTCTTCAACTGATGGGGAAGTGTAATCCCAGAGAGATCCAGTGATCTCCTGTGTTTCTGCTAGTGACAGAGACATGACTAAACCCAGCCTTCAGATTGGAACCCAGAAACTTTTCCATGATTCTATCAAATCAAGTTAAAACAAATGTCAAAGACAAAACTTCAAAGAAAAGATGTCACCAAAAGACAATGTACATTTGGGATGATATATATGGAAAGTTTTCTTGGTTATAGGAATTTGGGGGAATCGAGCTGAGGGAAACTATGGAAGAAAAAGGTAATTAAGGGATGGATGACTATGTGTACCACTTCTATTTCCCTTGGGCAGATAGTCCCTGAGCCATTGGATGGTACACTTGACTCGAGAAAACTGTCCCTAGAGAGAGATTTGTTTATGAATCCTGGTAGTCTAAGAAAAGGCATTGGTAAATATAAAATGAAGGCACAAAAGCTTAGTTTTTCAAAAGTTTTAACTTTTGAGCTATAAGATAAAAGATCACAACATTTCCATTTCTTCAGGGAATATGAATCTTTATAAATGGACAGCCTGAGGAGAGGAGAGGGAGGGCTTTGCAGGGGGTGCTGCTATTCTGAGAGCCTTTGTGACCTTTTCAGGGAACTGTCAACTGTTCCAACCAGGCATCTTCATCATCACTTTCTTGACAATGACATATTATCTCTCTAAACTGGCAGGGTCTTAGCCCATCAACTCTGTTTTTTCTCATCCCCACCTTTCCCTCTGCTCTATTAAGCCGCTATGTCATGTCCTCTATGGCCCTGCCATGTGGATTTACCACTTTAACTAAAGCCAGGCCATAGCTATTGGCTCCCCTATCAACTTTATGCTTTTCCTACTAAGATTAACTTTATTTGCTAAAATTATTTTTCCTTCAATTACCTTGGGAGTATGAATAGGGATTTGTTACAGTAAAAAATTATTTTCAACTTTAGGGTGAAATATTTATATACATATCTATATAATCATTCATATATAGGCACTGTATAAAACCAATTCATATATTTTTTATACGATACATTAAGAAGCCAACATTGGGTCCACAAAGTGATCCAAAGAAATCACTTATAACATCTAGAGCAGTGATTTTAAAACTATCTTAGAGCACTGGAGCACATTCATGTGTTTGATGGGATATCAGTACATAACACCAGTAAAAGAGGAATTACCTGGTTGAAGTGAGGGAGACCAGAATAGTCTGTAATCCTAACCCCTGTCCACCTTCTCATTTGATTCCCAGAGAATCCAATTTGAAAGCCAGTTGTTGATTTGACTACTGGATGTTGAAGTCAAATGATTACTATTAATTAGACTTGGCCATTGTTGGTCAACGATATCGGAGGTAATTTTTGGCAGTAGAAGCAGTAGTTCATTTGCCGTGAATGAATATCCCCATGTTTGCTTGTTCCATTTCTTACTGAGCACCTATCAGAAAGGTGGCTGGACCTGGTTTATGTGTGTTTCGTTATGAGTACTATCAGTTCCTTCTAAGATAAGTGCTTATGGCCTGAGGAAATTTCAACTCTAATCCCATTTACCACGCCAAAGTGTGTATATTTATTTTACATTGACTTGTTCTGAGTATAAGAGTACATTTATGTAACATTGCATGTCTTATTATGTGTCCTTGAGCAAAACAAAGGGCAATTGTGCTTTGATCTCTATTGGATTGGTGGCGATTTTCAGAAGCGCAAGGGACTCTTTATTTCAAAACAGTGACCAATGAGTTCTATCTTTGTTCTATTTTTGGGAAGTTTGAATAATAATTTATTTTTCTCCTTCCTAGTTTTTTCAGATGAAAATTGGTTTTTATTTGATATTTTCATTTGAAATATCATTTTATAAATTATTTTAATAACATAAATTTAAATTATATAAATTTATAAATTATAAAAACATATCTATTTATAATTTATAAATATATCATATATTGGTATCTTGTAAAACAAATAATATACTATAAAATAAAATATTATGAGGACCCATTTTAAGAGTAATTAATAAAAAGCTACAAAACAAGTCTTGACATAATGAGGCCCTTTATTTTTTTAATTAGAGTAATGCTAGCTGCTACAATGGTTAAACCACAGAATTCCAATGGCTTTAAACAATCAAAAGTTTATTTTTTAAATCATGTAACAGTTCATTGTTGGTGTTGCTGGCTGGCAGGTGGGCTGTCTTCTACATGTTGATTCTGTGAGTCCTGGGTCCAGATTCCTGGTCTTTCCCAACTAGCTCTCAGAAAAAGGAGGTGGCAAGTTAACTCCCTTCTTAACCATATTCACCTTCAATTTACATATCTATTCACATTCTGTCTCCAAGAATGAACAACCCCCCTAATATAAAAGAAGGTGGAAAATGTGGTTCCTGTCTGGGTAGCTGCTTCTCAGGAATAATTTATACTTTGGAAAGAAGAACACAAACTTTTGGTGGGTAGTTAATTGTCTCATAAATCTGCATCTCAGAAAACTATTATAAAAAATGATTCACTGAGATGTTGCATTAACTTAGTGTTCTATAGACCAAATTCTGAGGAAAATAATATAATTTTAAATGAAATATTATAAAAGCAAAATAACACAAATAAGAATTGAATATTAGTGTTAAATTTAATTTATTACTATTCAAATATTTTGTCTCCTTAGTTATTTAATTACTAGCATTTTATTTGACATAGTTTTGGTTTTGTACACTAGAACTTGCCTATAAATATATTTGTGTTTATCCATGAGAAACATGGATAACTGTAATATATCTGGAAGACACATTCTAAATCTTTAGAAAATGAGAAAAAATGAGATGCAGACAATGCAAATTCTTTGTATGAAATGCAAACAAATGAAAATTTACTCTCAAGCCATATTTTGCTGAATAATTTTATTTATTCATGACTGTATTCAAATAGTAAGATAAAAAATGAAGTATTTAAGGGATAAAATGCTTATATATATGTTTCTGATTGCTTATTATCCTATGTTTCTGAGTTGTGAGTTTCCATTTTTGTTCATTTTTCTATGCGGTTTTGGCTAAAGGTGACCCTTTTTGCCTTTTTTCTATGTGGTTTTACTGCACTTTTCTCCCTCTTTTATGCATCTCTGTACATTTTTCCAAGAGCCTCCTTTGGCCCTGCAGTCTTTTAATCTGTGTCTGTTCATTTCTTGCATTTCCCTACAGGTCTCTCTGTCTGCTCTTTTTTGTTTATGGAGTTCTTCATCTGTGGACAATGGAGAATGGTGAGACTTAGATTAGACATCCGTGGTATTGAAATTTAAAATGTCTCAGTAAAAACAACCATAGCCTTGCCATGGTTCAGTGAGACGTGGAGGGCAGGTGTTTAATGCTAGAAATCAGTGCGATCACTGTGTGCATTTGTGTGACAATATGTTCGTCACGTCACCGTGTTCTGCCTTGGCCCAGAATTAACGTTAAGCAAGAACATGAGCCATGGACCTTTAAGAATGTTCATAAATAGGTTTAATCAATGTTTTCTTTCTCTTGCTACATTTTTTTTCTTTCAGTAACAACCTATGCCTTCCCCTCAACTACTTGCTCTGTTTCCTCAAATGCATTTTTTTATAATGTTTTTAACAGCCCAATTCCCACTCACAGTGGAAAACTAGAAATATAGTCATAGCGCTAAATGACAACAAGGCAAAATCACTGAAAACACACAAAGAAATTTGTACAATTTGTATGATTCCAGTCATCTGTAGTCTAATTTTTTCAAGTCTGGAAAACTGTTTTCTTGAACACTTACTTGTAATTCAGTCTCTGCTAGAAATGTCAGAAACCAGAGAGCCAGACAGGACAGTCTGGGGGTCTCTGGAGAGTTTGGTGTGAGCAAGAGTCAGGAAAAGTATGTCAAAATGTATGGAAGAAAAATCATGTGAGTGAAAAATATGGATAGCTTTTCTTTGAAATATACTAATTTATTTTTTTGGCTGCAGCACATGACTGAAGTTTGAAGGGTAGAATAACATTAACAGAAGTGGTAATAAAATAAGCAGAGTAATTCTGCAAAAAGTAAATTAGTGGATCAGAAAGAGAGAAGAGATGTTTGAATCATTTCTGGGTGAGAGCTATAGAAAAGCTTTCAAGGTCTCTGCACGGTGACTATGAAGAAAAAGAAACAAGTGTTATTCTTAAAGAAATACTTGGAATCAAAAGGTACTTAGAATAATTATAAATGCTGTATGTTGAGATAAATCACAGTTCCATTTCAATTACATGTGAAGAAATAGTCCCCAGTTTCCCTTTATTTTTGCTTCTCACACTTTAAGAAATTTGTCATTTTCTTGCCCTTCTTAATTCTTCCTTTTTCCCCCTCCCCTCTTTTTCTTTAATGCCAAATCCAGGTGTTAAAATATTAATGATTTTAAATAGAAAATGTGAAGCATCAGTCACTTCTCTTAGAAGGTTCCAGAACACACAAGAGTAGGTTTTACGGAACTGCCTGCCATCATGCCCGGCCCCATGGCACAAAGACAAGTTTAGGTGCCCCACGATCAATGAGTTCTGTGGTCTTCATTGTGTGTATCCAACACGGGAAATTGTAGGAGACTTTTTTGGTTTGCACAAATCTCAGAAGATTTTGTTCATGTTACAAAACGATCTTGGAATATCCTAAATTCAAGCAATTAGAGAATTACTTATGTGGTCTGAATGTCAAAAATCCCTCTAACCTTCAGGTTTCCTTGACTTATCTGGAGAATCAAGCTACGTTTACTCATTCTGTTTTCTTAGCAAGGGTCACTTTTAGCCAAAATGATGCACTTGGAAACAATAGTAATTTCTGATATTCTATCATAGAGTTGCAAAACATATTAAAAATGCATCTTGTGTTGCATTAGTTGCAAGTTTATGTGTGGTGACTGTTAGGTGTATAAAAAATATACTTGGTATAAAATGTCTCACAGCGATAATTGGCCTTCTGATCTTTGTATCATTTATATAAAATACAGTACACATTTGTCAGCGTGTATGGATCCTAGGGACCTTGTACCTAGGGTTAACGTAGGCACGAAATGGCCTGATATCAGGACAAGATATATCATGTGTGTGGAACTTAGAGCTGGAAGATGTGGAGTTCAGGTTCCAGCTCTCCCACTTACTACTTTCCCAAAAAAGTAGTCATGTCACTTAACCTCTGAGCCTGGGTTTTTCTGGTTTAAAGATTGGGAATATCACCTCCTATTTCAATGGATTGTTGTAAATATTGTTTATTTTTTCATGCTCTTTCTCATTCCACAAAGAATTTGACATGACATGCATATATTTAAAGATAAAATAAAATGTATTTGCTAGTGCTTTGCAGATTACACAAATATAAGCCACCAGCCATCAGTGTCAGGCCATTTGGATTCCAGAGGAGGTCTGTCCCTTAGAATAAAAGGGCTTCTAAGCAGATGTTTTGGAAACTTCCATTTAATAAGTGCAAATAAAATGAAATTTGTCCATGCGTGCCATAGACTGGTTATAGATGCCAATTTAAAATAAACCCATAAGAAAGGAGGAGTACGCGAGACCTTTTAGATTGGGGACCATTTACAACTAATAAAAATATTAGACTCAGACAGTTAATGTCTGTTAATTGTAAAGAACGTATATAATGACAAAAAGCTCTTAAGGATTAAGTAACTCTTTTCAATAAATTTGTGTCTTGTTAGTCATAATAAACATGTACAAACATTTGAGAAAGAATAGAACTCAAGTGTGAGTCATTTTTATTCAGCTTAAAGACAATGCCTTTTGCTGCATTTAGGATTGGTGGATACCTCACGGTAACACAGAGGCTTTGAAATACCAGTGGCCTCTGGGTTCCTTCCTCTAATTCCTCTTATTATCATGTACCATTTGCCTTAATCTTGGGTTACTAGCCCTTCTTATCTGCCCTCTGCATCTAAAGCCTCCAGAAAGATTGCTCTGGCATGGCCTAATAGCTTTTATCAGCTCACCCAGTGGCTCTTGCGCTTTGATGCTTGAAACCAGGAGTTAACCACGTGGTGCCAAGCCCTTCTGAACAAGTCAACTGCTCTCTGTAAATAATGGCTGTTTATGCCAAGGCCTCCGAGATGGGCTTCCCACCTCTTCCCTCTGTCAAAGTGAAATGGAATCT
Organism: Indri indri; assembly: GCA_004363605.1. Taxonomy (NCBI): domain Eukaryota; kingdom Metazoa; phylum Chordata; class Mammalia; order Primates; family Indriidae; genus Indri; species Indri indri. The sequence continues at coordinate 7,967 of RJWJ010009752.1, read as the reverse complement.
AAGGATAGAAATTAGGGGCTATTTGCCGCACCCCCCCCAACTCCCATTGCTTAATTTGATCTAATCAGAGAGAAATCACTGGGTATGTTGTGCACCGTAACAAGATTAGACCCCCGCTCTCTTTTGTCTTATACTTTAAGCTCCTATCATGTCCCCCTCCCAATATCTATATAGTATATTTGGCTGATAATCAAGTTGTTAAAAAAATGGTGCTGATGTTCCCAACGCACGGGATTTTGCAAGGACGAAATGAGACAAATATGTAAAGTGCTAAATAAAAGGTTGGGCACACAGCAGCCTAATGGCAGCAGCTGCTGCTGTTGTTTTGTTATTAACAAACTGAGAAAGAGGGGAAACTAACCTAGAATGTTGACTTTTCTAGGATCCCTTCTGGTAAGATTGGTATAGAAAACAACCTTCAGGGAGACCATAATGTCTAGGCAGAGAACAGGCAGGGAGGCTGACTCGGAGGAGCCAGGCTGGGGAGCTAAGTTTTATGCTGGGAGGGCCACAGTCCCAAATTTCAGACTTATTTCTTCTGCCGTTTTGTAGCAGCATGTGATATGACAACACTACTGGCTGGGACAGGTTAAGTTACTTCACTGCACTCAATATTAATAAGTCACCTCGCTTTTTAATTAATGGAACTTTTACATATTTTAATCATACGTTCACAAGGAACAGAGAGTCTTTTTTTCTCCCCCTCTGCTCCTCTCTCCTATGGAAAGAATTTACTTCCCATATGGGGTTATTATAAAAGCTGAAAGGATTCAAGTTTAAAATAATACAGTGAGTGATTGAAAAGCTGTTATACACCGTCATGTTCTCCTTCTTACCCTTTTGCATTTATATACAGCGCTCTTTCAAAGGAACAGAATTCATCTTCAGTTTGCTTTATGCAACTCACCCCTTTATGTGTGATTGGCCTAGAGATTTCCTTTGCTTAAATTTAGCATTTATCAATCACAACTAACAATGCATGTGATGGTGTTAACGGAAAATTCCACAGGACCCTCTTCACACTGGGGAAGGGGAACATCTGCTACTTTCCTATTAGGATGTCAAGATTTAGAGGTCAATGTGTTTCCCCATCAAGGCTTAAGGCTTTGGGGATCAGGGGAAGTGTCAGACTCCAAGCAGCACAATGAATGGCAGCTGCTGACTGGCTAGGTTTGCCTGTTCTCAATGGGGGATATTGCTGTTCAGCATAATGAGCTGAGACTTAGTGTGCTAAACACACCCAGCTCGGGTAGCGAGGCAGGCTGTGTCTTTTTTTCCCCCTGCTTTTGCACTGCCTTTTTAATCTTGGAAGAAATTATATTGGGGTCTTCATTAGTGGCACCCAGCAGGGTGAAGACTCCATGAGGGCCGATACGCACTATGGCTAAAAAAACTATCAGCCTTTGTGCAGGGAGTTGAAGGTTTAAGTTGCCTGAACTGGAAAGAGTCTGAAGAGGCGATTATGTTAAGCAAGTAATGTGTATCGGTAACATGGAATCGAATTACCAGGGTCAGTTACTACCTGGCTTTCCCAGCGCATTAAATGAAGACATAATATTGCATTTGTGCTGGGCACTTCTTGATGCCACATGCTGTCGGCACCGTCCAGTCATCTGTATTTCACACTGTCACCTCTAATTTCATGGGATTATCTGCGCTGTTGCTTTATTAGATACTCATGATCTTGAGCTTCCTTTGAACTCACAGCAGGGCAGGGCAAAGTCATTATTGTGAACACTTCCGTGCTTCTTGTGCTATATACAAAATTATTATTGCCATGATTTAGAAAGGTAGATATAGCCCACTATCATGCTTCTAAAAGTCTGTATTTAGTTGCTTATAAGGGAAGCTACAGAGAGGGAAAACATTGAACATGACAAATGTTTTTGAGCACTAGTGTTAGAAAGGTGTCAAGGCAGTGAAATAGTATTAGAAATGTATATAGGACAGTCATTCAAACTGTGGTCCCCTGGTCAGCAGTATCAGAATCACCTAGGAACTTGTGAGAAATGCAAATCTTACTGGGTCAGAAACTCTGGGGTGGGGCTCAGCAGTCTGTGTTTTAACAAGCCTTCCAGGAGATTCTGATGCGTGCTCAAGTTTGAGAAATACCGCTGAAGCATTTATGGAGTCCAAGAATGGGATAGATCTGAATGGGGCACAGTAGTAGACAAGACAGATGAAGTATCTGCCCCCATGGACCTTATCAAATTACAAAGGACTATGTGGTTCTTTGCCCTAATGAAATGTTTATACATACCCAACGGAGCCTATAATTATTGTAGATACCATTACATTCTGCATTTGAATTAGCTTGTTATGTTCTTCGGTATCAGAGAATGACTAACAAAGGATAACTAATGCATGATTCCTTTGTGCATTTCAGAAACATCCCCCTTGCAATATGTATATCCATGGCCATCGTCACCATTGGCTATGTGCTGACAAATGTGGCCTACTTTACGACCATTAGCGCTGAGGAGCTGTTGCTTTCAAATGCAGTGGCAGTGGTAAGTCCAGGTTGGGAAAAATGCCAATTTGAATTTAGGTTAATGAGTTGATTCAATTTTATAGTAGGTCCCTCCAGCAGAGAGTGTTTTGAAACTCAGTAATCTTTTCTTGACCTGAATGATAATGAATATTTTAAAAATTTAGAGCACCCCTTAGCATATTCCATGTAACTGATACAGCTAAAATCCTATATGATTTATCTTTATATTTAATTTCTTGTAAAATATTTCCACATATACATGCTTGAAAATCTGTCAAGGCATTGTTGAGTAGAAGGCATTATTCTTCCAACATGTCCTTAAGGATAGGTGGATAGTTACTGAATCTAAATGAATGTGGGATTTTTTTGGTATAAAAATCTTTTTTTTTTTTATTGTTTGTGGTTTATAGGGGTACAGGTGTTTAGGTTACGTATGATGCCCTTAATTCATTCTGTACTCTTTCCTGTTTGTAAACTTTTCAAATGCTAACTTAAAACCCTTTTCCCAAAGTACCACTTAAGAATTTTCGTGTGGACCATATAAATTTGTTTTTTCTAGCATATCCTTTTGAATACTAGTCCTGAGATGTTAATATATTTGGGAAACTCTGGGTTATTTAAAGTTAAACAGATGTCGTTACAGTACTTCTCAGAATACTAAACATACTAATGTGCATTTTAACTCCCTGAGAAGTGGATACACATAATTTTATAGCATTTTCCAAAATTTATTTGACACTGGGACCATCTTTGTCCCCAAATATCATGGTATAGGATTGTTATTTTGTGACATATACTTTTATTTTGCATAAAAACTTAGTGAGTGAGAGACCATTCACTCATGACCCCATAACAATGAAGGGTGAAAAATTAACTTCCCATCACTTGAAGTCAGTTCCTTTAAAAATAGTATTACTTCATATCAGCAGCATTCACAAAGAATAAATTATCTCACTTTGTGTGAACCTATGTACGAGTTCACTATATTAAAAAGACTTTGCCCACTGTTCTAACTCCTACCAGACACTCAAATATACAACACTTACTGATGTCGGGTCAGTCGTCTCATCCTTCTAGACAAAGGGCAGTGTTTATTCTTTGGACATAATGTGGTCCATTAATTACAAAGCACCAGCTGCATCAAGGACAAATAAAGAATCCCACATAATTTTTGGGAAAACTACATCCTCCATGGGAATTTGCAATGTTGCACGTATCATGGCGTAAAAGAAAATTGCAGAAGTTTTGTTTACGTTTTATATTTTCTGTGGCTTGTTGAGCTTATATTTGTGATCTAGCCTTTTTATAAGGAACCACAAAAGGAATTGTTAGGATACCTGAGAGGGAGGGAGGGACTCCATAAACATGCGTTCAGCTGGTGTGATTTTTCTGGAAAAAAGATTTTCAGGGTTGCTTATATATATGGTATAAATTATGAAGTCATCAATTATTTTACTGACTTCCTAACAATGGGATTGGTGTATGAACCAAGTATCTGTAATAATTCTCAGTGTACGTTTGTACTTCACCATGAAAATACGGCTTTCCAAGCTAAAGAGAAGGTATTGTGCAGAAGGATTTCTGTCTCCAAAAGTAGAACTTCTGAATTGAGCTTTTTTCCACTTACCAGAGTCAGAGACGATACACATGATAGTTGATAAAGATTCGGTAAATGGATCATTGCTTTTTGAAAGTAGAGAGAAGGTGCTTGTTTAGACCTTTGCCTATAGTTTTGCAACAAGCAATGCCATGGTACCTGCTTTTGATTATAGTCCATGAAGTGAGTCTGGCCCTAACCAAAGGGAAGGATTTTAAAACATACACGTATCACCAGGGTAACAGAGAGTCATAGAGCAAGTTTGGCCCAAATTGTTTCATTTTATTTCACTTTCTAGCAAAGCATTAATTTGCTTCATTCTTTCTTTCACTAGACCTTTTCTGAGCGGCTACTGGGGAATTTCTCATTAGCAGTTCCGATCTTTGTTGCCCTCTCCTGCTTTGGCTCCATGAATGGTGGTGTGTTTGCTGTCTCCAGGTGAGTGAGTTCACATATTTCCAGAAACGCATTTCTGTTTTTGAGATTGGATGTGATAAGGATAACTTTCAAAAGAAAAGAAATAGTGCCTCCAAACCTTTGTTCTTAAAGGGATGCGCAAGATTGCAATGTTGGTTCAAGTATTAGCAGCAGGTTTTATTCTGCCCATTAGAGGGCACTGCTTGTCTGCTCCTAGCCTACTCTGAAAACAGACCTGTGGCATTTTTTGATAGTATGTCTGCAGAGTCTAACAATGGCTTTTCATTTCTGGTGATAAAATCTTCCTTTTCTCTAAAGATATCAAGATAAAAGCAAAGAAAGAGACAACAGAAATCACCACCCCACCATCTGTATCCCCTTTGTTCTGTTTGAAGCAAAAGTCCCTTTTTAAAAAATATTTTTGACAATTAGGTTTATTTAATTCATTTTTTCATTTGTAAGGTGAAATTAATGTACTACATATCTGACATTGTTGTCATCATTGTTACTTAGCATTAATATATGATGAGATTGAAACCCAATCAGATAAATATGAATGCTGTGTGTGTGTGTACATGTATATGTGCATGTGTGTGTGTTTGTTGATCTGAATTGACAACACTCATATAATACTAGGAATATAGAACTAAATTCACCATCAGCTATTTATATGTAGGGAGAGCTATACTGAATCAGACGTTGCTATTGCTTCTCCTCAAACACTAACATAATGTTGGCAGATTATGTAAAATTTGATTTTAGATTTCTTATGTTGTTCTCTACCTTACCTGAAAAGTGAAATCTAAGTAATCACTTAAGAAATGCCAAACCATTTGGTATGAAAAAGATGCAAGTTTTCTCTGGGCTTTCTGGATTTTCCCTTTGAAGTGATCAATTATATAGTCAACTGCACCCACATTTTTCTTCCATCAGGTTATTCTATGTTGCGTCTCGAGAGGGTCACCTTCCAGAAATCCTCTCCATGATTCACGTCCGCAAGCACACTCCTCTTCCAGCTGTTATTGTTTTGGTAATGCATATTAACAAGTATATCTAGATATAACCTTGAATAACGGGTTAGCAAAGAGGAAGTCAGGTCAGACTTTAGGTAGTGCTTTACTTTCTCATTCATTACTAATGTATGCCATGGCGGAGTTTGGGAGACAAGATATTTTCCAGCCCTTCCCTTTATTCTGTGTTTCTCATGTGTACTTGATGCTTTGGGGCAATAACCACGTCACTTCTCTTTCACCTTTGCAGAAATTTGTACGGTCTGAGGAAAATGATTAGCTTGCCTCCTCTCCCTAACACAGAGCCTTACAGGAAAGGATGCGGAGTAATAGGTCCCAACTATCAATATTTACATAAAGTAAAGCTAAAAGCTCCAGTCCAAAAAATACCTGGTGGTCTCATCATGGGCACCTCATAATGAAATGCACAGAAAATTATGCAAAGAATCGATGAAATCCTAGACAGTGCAATGATTCTGTGACTAAAAGTGAAACATTTGAGAGCAACCCTGTGGCATAAAAACAAAAACACCAAAACTTAAATTTGAGTTGTAGAATTCTTTACGCAGAGAAAAGTGTTTGTGAAATGTGGGCTACAAAAGACTGTATAAGGTGTAAAAGTCCTCCAATACCCATTGGTAACGTTACATTCATTTTCCCCTACGATTTTGTGACATTTCTCTCAAGTGGAATCTGTTGTCAGGAGCACCATAGAATATATTGAACATTTTTTTTTTCATGCATTTAATTTGTTTCTGAACGTTTCCTTGAAATTTCTTTTTAAAGTACACGAACTCTCTGTGCGGAATCTGGAAGTTAACGTCACTTGTGGGAACAGAATGTATTATTCCATGAAGAGGGCTTTCGTTTTAAGCCTCTGCTATCAGTCATGCTGTCCTTGGCATGTGCAGCTGCAGAGACTTGCTAAGCTGATCTCTGTGCTCATCTTCTCCGTGGTCTTGAGGGTCACACGCGTGGAGAGTAAATGTGGAGGGAAAAAGGTCAATGTTTTGCAATCAAGAACCCCCAGAATCACCCCTAAGTGGCTGTGGTTCATGTGTATGTATAGCCAAGAGCTCATCAGAGAGCATTTGCAGAGCTTTCTGTGAATTTTCCAATTGGGTGCATTTTAAATGTTCATTACTGGCTATTTACTAGTCATCTCAGTCTTTGGATCTTTAAATGTTGAATCATTGAATATCCTTTCTTTTGCTCTTTGAAAACCCATTCTTTCCTCTCAAGTGTAGAAGGAACTAAAACCAAAATAAAACATTCATGTAAAATTCCACTTGAATAAAAGGTAATGATGATGGCACTCTCACACTGTCGCTGGTGTGTAAATGCATTGTAAGAGCAGAATATAGAAAAGAGTTAGTCAAATTGTGGTTTTAATGATGCTGCTAGTTTATCAGTGTAAATAATCATTTGAAAAAGTTAATAATGGGTAGCGATGTCATTGTTATCACCCGTGTTCTCATTTAATTCACCAAGCTTCATTTTTTTCTCCCTTCCCCCGCCCCCAGCACCCTTTGACAATGATAATGCTCTTCTCTGGAGACCTCGACAGTCTTTTGAATTTCCTGAGTTTTGCCAGGTGGCTTTTTATTGGGCTGGCAGTTGCTGGCCTGATTTATCTTCGATACAAACGCCCAGATATGCCTCGTCCTTTCAAGGTAACCTCAGTAATCTTGATGGGTTTGCATAAATCTTTCTCCTAATACCTAGTCCTCCCTTTGTCATAACTTGATGATGGGGAGGTTGGGCAGAGGGCAGCATCCTGTAGAATAAAATGTTTAACTCTTGCAGGCAGTGCCTTCCTATTGGATTTATTGTAACTTGGAAAAATTAGTCAAAATCTTTATGTAATATACTGAACTTTGTACGTCACGTTTTTGAAAAAAAGATGGTATAGATGGATGTTTGTTGTGCTGGTTTTTCATGAATATGTCCCATGATCTGATGTGTCCAAAGTACGGGATACTTGTGTCTTCATGCTGCGTAGCTGTGGACAGCCATGCTGAGAAAGAGCGAGGCAGATACTTCCCTAAAAGGCTGCTGCTTTACAAAATAGGTATTTTAAGTATGTAAATGTCGTAGCTTGATACATTGCTCTTTCTGTACATTATACACTCTAAAAGGAATAGAAATGTAAAATGGGCCGGGCGCCGTGGCTCACGCCTGTAATCCTAGCACTCTGGGAGGCCGAGGCGGGCGGATTGTTTGAGCTCAGGAGTTCGAGACCAGCCTGAGCAAGAGCGAGACCCCGCCTCTACTAAAATTAGAAAGAAATTAATTGGCCAACTAAAAATATATAGAAAAAATTAGCCGGGCATGGTGGCTCATGCCTGTAGTCCCAGCTACTCGAGAGGCTGAGGCAGAAGGATCACTTGAGCCCGGGAGTTTGAGGTTGCCGTGAGCTAGGCTGATGCCACGGCACTCACTCTAGCCCTGG
>RJWJ010009751.1:0-49042 GCA_004363605.1 Indri indri | reverse complement strand
TCCCTGTCCTCTCTCCTCCCTGTCCTTCATCCTGCCTGTCCTCCATCCTGCCTGTTCTCCATCCTACCTGTCCTCCCTCCTGCCTGTCCTCCATCCTCCCTGTCCTCCATCCTGCCTGTCCTCCATCCTACCTGTTCTCCATCCTCCCTGTCCTCTCTCCTCCCTGTCCTTCATCCTGCCTGTCCTCCATCCTGCCTGTCCTCCATCCTACCTGTTCTCCATCCTCCCTGTCCTCCCTCCTCCCTTTCCTTCATCCTGCCTGTTCTCCATCCTATCTGTCCTCTATCTTGCCTGTCCTCCATCTTGCCTATCCTTCGTTCTGCCTGTCAACCTGCTTGTGCACTAGGGGCCCAAACAGATTTAAAATGGGGCACTGAGGTACTTCTAGGAGGGCTCGTGGGGTGGAGGGATGAGCTCAGTCTGGGCTTAAGGAGCAGTGCAAGGCAGGAGCTGCGTCCACACCAACAGGGGGAGCCCTGCGAGAGAGATTTCTGAGCATGACAAACTGGGAAATGCAGGATCAAGGCAGGGAGAGTTGGTCCCTCCTGCCAGATGAGATCTTTTTCCTTCAGGATCACCTTTTAAAATATTAACGTATTTTCTTTTTATAAAAATAATCTGGGCTAACTTTCCCTCCGCTGATGACTATTCGTTGTTGTTTTTTTTTCTCTAGCCATTTTTTGTTTGTTTCTTTTTCCTGTGCTATATGTTCTTTATATTACTAAAATGTGTGTGTGTGTGTATAATCTCCCTTTTTGTTCTTCAAATGTTTTCTCATGTTATTAAAATGTTTCATGTTTTCATGGTTAATGTTTAATGATTAATGGTTGCGCACAATGATATGGCTGCTTGACTTAGCTAATAAAAATACAGGACATGTAGTTCAGCTTGGCAAATAACAAATAATTCTTTCTAGTATATGTATGTCCCAGGCAATATTTTTAATGCAATATTTATGACACATTTATTTATCCTTGTTTTTCTGAGATTCAAATGGAACCGGCCATCCTGTATTTTATCTTACGACCCCACAAAATATCATGTTATTTACAGTTTCTTGCTGTTGAATATTTAGATATTTTCAGTGATGCAATGGACATCTTTGGATATGAAATTTCCTACCTTGATTTACTTCCTTAGGTAGATTGTTAGAAGTAGAATTACCGAGGAGATGAGTATTTTTTCCCAAGACTTTTCAAACCTATCACGAAATCACTGTTTGAAAAGGTTATAGCAATTTCTGCTCCCACCAACAGCATGTAAGAGTCCTCATTCCCCGCACCCTTGCTAACATTATCACACTTAAATACTTTGCTATTTTGGCAGCAAATAATGATATATCATTTTCATCTTTGATTACTATGAGGTTCACATTTTTTGTTTCTTAGGCATTCAATGTCCTGGTTTTTAAATTTTCTGCAAGTATTTCCTGACTTCTGGGTCCCTATTTTGCATTGCTTTGAAGTTATAAGGAATACGTTTTATTTTTATATATTTACTAATTTTTACTCAGCTGCTGGCGCTGGAGCCCAGTCTGCGGGCCCACGTTCCAGGATGAATTCTGCACAATGGCCTCCAGCCTACCTGCCAAGCTACCATTGTTTAAAAATAAAAGCTTCATATGACTCCTGAATGCATTTAAAATAAATCAATTAAAGCAAAGAATAGTAATTTTCTTCTGAGCTTACAGAATAAAAGTTTTGTTTCTCACAGTTCTCTTCTATTTTTGTTCCTAATAAATGACTGGTTTCATAAATACCTGCGTTATCCACCCTTATAAACCCACAAGTACGCTGTGTAGGGTTCTGCTGTGTTCATGTGAACGATACAGCTTCATGGTGTCTGTAATACTTCCCCCATAAAATACTCATTCCCCAAGGACGGGAATCCATTGCCAAAGGACAGGGAGGCAAGGGGGACATTCTGTGAATTTTATCTTGCATGTTACCCCTTTTCTCATGGAGTCCACGCTTCAACTTAGAAACGGGCCGGAGTAGCCAGACTTGTTTTCTCTAAGCAGGGAAAGACTGAACAGTACAGATTGCTTCTGGAACATTGCCTTAGGTCTGGTAGAAAGGGCACGCACAATGCCTGGCAGCACCGCCTCGAACTTATAGTGAGGGCCTGCCGTAATTAGTCCCTGTCGTTGTAAAACAGGGGCTATTTGGTTGCCTCGTCTGTGACATTCTCATCTAGAGAGGAGACTTCCCCACTGGGCATTCGCGTGTTCCCAGGGCTTGCTTTGTGAAAATTGCTGTGTTCTCTTCGGGTTTTCATTTCCTGCATCACATCAGCTCTCCCATTCTTCAGCTTGCATGAATTTTTCAGCATCACGTGGCAATCTGCGCCTGAATTGAGTAGGTCCACGTCCGGGTGCCTGGCCTGAGTCTGAGCGCACTTGTTTTTCTCATTACTGTTACTCTGGCCTCGGCATTTCGAGGCCCTCAGGGGTCTTGCTTTTTTCCTACTCTCAACTTGCTATTTTAAGTCAAGCTCATCAGTCTGTAGCTTCCAATGATAAATAACTGCCTTTGTGGTGTCAGTCATTTTAATCTGCTTACTGTTTGGATCTGCAGAAAATTAATGTGAGCACCTACTAGGTGCACCTAGGCCAACTCAGGCCTCTTCTTGCACTGGGAAAGCTCCGCATTTCGCGGGGAAGTGTTCGGGACACAGTGCAGCATCAGGGCTGATTGTGGGGCATCGTGTGGCGGAGGTCCTTCTTCTTCCTCGTCCTCTTCCGACCTTCCCTGATGACTTCAGGAGTGGGGGAAGTGACTCTCGACCTTGTATTGTTCCTCAGTGGTGACTTCAGGGTTTCTTAGAGAAAGAATTAAAATGTACATCTGGATAAGAGGGAAAGAAATTAGGTCAACAACCTGCCTTGTAGCTCGAGAGTGCTGGTTCCACACCCAGCTTTGCATTTACTCCTTCACAGCCTCAGTTTCTCTGCTTGTCAAGTGGGACAAGAAGAGAATCTATCATGTGATGGAATGAGGCCGTGTTTCCAATGGCCCCAGCGTAGTGCTTGGGCCACACGTGATATTATTAAGATGATTATCCAAAGGATGGCACGTCATTGTCATAAGGAGTAGACAGGATTCAAAGGCAGCTTCTCTTGAGTTCAGTGGGATGCCAAATATTTAGGTATTTCAAAAGTTCATATTCATAAATAGACACTGCCATTTTACTAATCATTCCTCCAATTGTAAACAAACATTATTTAGCTCCTGCCCTGAACATCAACTTGGAATCTAAATCTCAGCAATTATCATGATTCACAAATAATTTACATTTCTGGGCAAATGGAAGATACCATATCATCATTATTGGATTTGTTCAATTTGCGTAATGCATCCTTTGAGGACTCATTTGGAGGTGTATATGTATTCTATAGAGATAAAATTGGATTGGAAAAAATATTGGACTTTAACATTTCACTTTAAAGCTCATATTCCAATTTAATATAAAAGACACTTAGGCATTCAAATATATTGCTGGCAAAAGTAGAGTTAGTAAAAGAATGTGACTTGGGAGCTCATTTAATAGGAGAAAAATAGGGACATATCTCAAAGTATGTCTTGTCCTATAATCTTACCAGACTTGTCCCGGTTTAATGGGGGAAAATGTATGTCCCATGTTTCTTAAAATGTCATTAACTCAGAGGAAAATGTTCAAAAGCAAGGGAGCCTTTACAGTGTTATTAGCCACAAACCCTAAAAGTGAGAAATTGCAGTTAATGGCAGCAAGGTTGCTTAGCCCCCAACACCCCCACCGAAGCAAATGCCCTTCAAGACACAAAGGACACGTGCACACATACGGGCCACCTCAGTTAGCTAACTGCTTCGGCCCCTCACTTTCTCCATTCTCGGTTTTGTTTGTTGCTTTCTTTTTTCCTCCTCCTTTTCCTTTCTACCCAGTGCTGTGTCTGGTGTGAGACATTCTCATCTCTCCCACTTGACATTCTGATGAGCCGGCATTCCTCCCCCACTTCTTCTAGAGGAGAAGAATTGGACCATAACTCATTGTGGAGTTGCTGGTGATTGCCTCCAAATCGGCCAAGGGGGGATACAGGCCAATTTTGAAAAATAAAAGGCTTCTCTTTGCCATGGCCCAAGAGGAGTTGCTGCACACACGTTTCGCCTGATAATAAGGGCAGCAAAGTTTCCAAGAGAGCAGAGAACATAAGTGCCTGTGATTTCCATCCTGTTTTTAATTTTTGCGTATTTAATGCAAAAATATTTAAAGCTTGTTTTTCCAATCTGGACAACCCTGTTACAGGAAGCATTTAATGCAAACAAAATAGGAAGCCCCCCCGCCCCCCCGCGCAAAAACATCCCGAGGTTGGAAATGGCTATCATCTTAGGCTGCTCAGCCTGGGACAGAGGGCCGCAGAGCTCAGGGCTTCCCGCCATGTTTTGTCTCCAATCCCTGGCAGTTTTAAAACCCCAAACTCTGGGCCGACATCAACTTTTCCCATGAGCATTGTTCTTTCCCCATCTAATTCTACCTTTTGATGCATTTACAGGGAAACTTTGTGGCTTGCATGACAGCTATTTTACGACAAATGGAAGATTATCATTATGCCCACTTGATCAAGACTTTTGGGAAAATGAGGACCGATGTGGTGGTGAGTGTCCCGTTCACTCTGTTCACAAATCCATGTTTTAGACTAAATGCTGGTGTCAATATTTCTATTTTAAATAGGATTTTGCATGTGAACTTGCCTCTGATTAATTTCAAAAGCCACTAGGGAAAGTCTAACCGAAGCCTTGTTTCTAATAAGACAAGGGTCTTGACTGGCAGACTTGTTTCTTGGGCTAAACTGCAGAATGACTCAGGGTCTGAGCCCAAAGAAATCTCCTGTCTTTTCTGGTCTCAGTTTCCTCTCCTGCGCTTTGGAATAATTGGAAATTTGGAGATGTTATCTATGGAGAGTCCACTATTAACTACTCATTCAGTGGTTGACCTTTCAATAGCAAGAGTCAGAGAGACTTTTCAGCTTTTCAGCATTTCTCCAAATAATTCTCTAGTCATGCTCAGTACAGCTAGATACACCTTAATCAGGAAGAGTATAAAAGAGGGGAATTTATTGATTAGGATCTACCTCCCTGATGACCTCAAATTACATTGCCATATGGCAAATCTCCTCTGCAAAGCTGCAACCAAAGTTGTTGGCAAAGCTCCTGATTACGGGTTGACTTGAACTCCTAGATTCCATTTCTAAGGACCCATAAGTTCCTGTAGAATACCGGCACATTCCTATAGAATATAGCAAACTCCACTAGTGTTTCTAGTACAAGTTTTGCTGAGCTTGATGTCTATTTTATTAAGAGATGGGAAGAAGAAAATGATTTTTTCCAAGGGATTATTTCTAATACAAAATTTTCTTATCGTTGCCACTATATCTATCTATATATATATGCACACATACATATGTTTATATGTGTATAGTCATAGGTTAACCTGTGTAGTGTGTTACTGTACTGAATAAGGTAGGCAGTTGTAACCCAATGGCTATGAAATCACTACACAATAAGAATTTTTCAGCTCCATTATAATCTTATGGGACCACAAAAGTATGTGTGTTCTGTTGTTAACCGAAACATTGTTATGCAGTTCATGATTATATTTAAAAGTTTCTAAGGAGAACAAAAATATATCTAAACTTTAAAATCATAGCAATTTCCCTTAAATAAAAGTCAGGGAGCAAGAATGCATATATGTTTATATGTCTGTGTGTTTTGTTTTTCTCTGAATATTAATAAGTAGTTTATAGTAGGAATAAACTCAAATATATATCATTTATATGCTATGTTTTTTTTAAATCATGGCATAGTGAAATGAGATTTTATATGTATAACATTTAAAGCCAAAATTAAATCTTAAATGTATCCCAAAGCCCTGTTTTAGTTAGTGGAAAGAATAGTTGTAGCTTGAAACTATATGAACAATATCACTCATAACGTTTCAGGCTGAGTAATGAGGTTTTCAGAATGAGAAGAATTACCCATCCTGAAAAGTTAGGACTCCAGTTAATGCTTTGCCCTATATCATAACAGTCACATGATCAAAATCCACACCAGACAACTGTTAAAAACATTTAACATGAACTTTTAAGTGGTGTGATTGAAAGGGAAGCTTCAGCGTATGTATTGTGAAATGTGATTGTACAAAATGATGTTTAAAAATTATTGCCATTTGCTGAAATCCATGTGTGTGCCCTCCCTCTCTGCTCAGAGCAGTAGATAAGATATTTACTACATGTTATGGTCCTAATTTCCCAGGGGATTTTTTTCCCATAGAGACAGCAGTTCTGAAAATCAATTATTTGCATACAATTTGATTTCTGTTATAAATGGCATTTGTGATTTGAATGTCACACATTTGTACTGGGAGGATTGTAAACCTTTTTACTGGTGTAAATCTGTGCAAACTTTTGTAAATGTGTTCCTGTCTGTTAACTATACATAGACAGTGTTTGACTATTTTTCTATTCTGACAGCTGTCAAAAATAAAAGATCGTTTTTGTGTGAGATAATTGGAAGTTAATTAGTACTTCAATATGAAAATAGCCTCAACTATTTTTTGTGACTACCTCCTTCTAGCGAGTGCCACTTCAAGTTCTCAAATTTAGACCCTTTTTGTTGGGTGAGTCATTTCCATACAAAATGGCAGTTATTAGGAACACCTGAGTGTAGTGCATGGGCGGAAAGACTGGTCCGGAAAAGAAAAACAATGGACATATTCAACTCAAACTGTCTCGTAATAGAGACAACCCCCTCCCTTCTGGATCTGAGCCACAAAGAGTCTTTAGAATCTTCCGCAATGGAGATGCTGATGCCAGCTCCCATGGGTCTGAGTGCAGTGTCGGAACAGAAGAGAGAACTTGCTCAGATTTTCTGTAGTAACATAGAAGGGAGGACTCTGGTCCTTCTAGGGGAGCCTGTTGTCTTGCCACTTGTCACTGAGTGGCTCTGGACACACACACCTGGTGTTTCTCTGCACTCCCACACAGAGTGCTCTGTGACCAGATGTGTGAGAGTTTCTCCCACAGGGACCAATTTTCTGACATGAGGAAGTGTCCTGCAGTTCACTGCCATTCGGACACTCTGTCCCTGGAGTGATGGTCGTATCCCACAAGGTAAAGGGCTCATCTGGCGTTACTCAGATTTCACCAGGATGACATGTATTCTTTTCCCTGTGTAACACACAGAAAAGCTGAAAGAGTAGTACAGTGAAAACCATTATTCCTAGCACTGAGTTTGTCAGTTGTGAGCACATGGGCATATTTGCTTCCTTTTCATACCCTAAGTATCTCTGCCTGTACAGCCAGGTCTGTGTAGACATGGCGATGCTCCTGCCCGACGTACTCCAGCAAACATCTCTCAGGAAGGAAGACATCCCCCAGTGGTCTTATTGTTCCTCAGGGTCATAACAACCATCCCTCATATTAGTTATATTCAGATTTCCTCCATTTTCCCCAAACGTTTATGCCTTTTATTAGGGGTGTCATCGAATCAGATTCATCCATTGCATTTGGTTGTTATGTCTCCTTAATCTCTTTCTCTTTCTAGAATGAGTCCATCACCATCACATTGTTGTCTTCTTCTTCTTTTCATGGCATTGTTTTTTTATTTTTTTCAAGAGACCAGGCCAGTAGCTTTTAGACTATCTCCCATTCTGGACTTTCTGAGTGCTGCCGTGTAACCTTTTGAGCAGTTCCTCCCTTCCCCTGAATGTCCTACAGACCAGTAGCTTGGTCTAAAGGTCAAGCTCAAATTTTTGGCAGGAGTGTTTCAGTGTTGGTGTTGAAAGCCTCCTATTGTGTCACCTCTGGACACTGGGAACATCATTCTGACCCACTGCTGATGATGCTAAGTGTGGCCGCTTGGTTAAAAGGTGGTAACTGCCAGATGTCTCCATTGTAAAGATATGCACACCTCCCCCGCTACACACACACACCCTTTGCAGTTATCAAGTAATCTCTGGGTGAAACTTTGGCGTCAGCAAAAAATTGGCAAATATCCTATTCCCTAATGATCCTTCAGCAGATGGGTTGGAAATGTGTTGCCGGTCCTGCTCTGTAACTGTTACTTCTTTGGCATAGCAGAATGGTAGTTTCCTAATTCTGAAAGTCTAGATGCTTAGTCTTTGGTCTAAGGGCAGTGGGAAGCTGTTGTGGGTGTGGGTTCAGTGCAAGATCGGGGAAGTACTGGTGCCTTGATCAGATTTGTAGTTTGAAAACATCACCCTGTGTGAAGTGCGGGGACAAAGAGGGACGGGATGGATGTAGGCGGACAGTCTGGGAGTCCCTGTGGCAGCCCCGCTGTGAAAGGATGCATGTTCATTCAAGTGGGCAGGGCTGGGGATAGGAAGAAGCACATAGGGTTTGACAAGAAGATTTTGCCTCTGAAAGACAGGGGTGGCTATTGTTAGAGCTGCCCGCTTATTATCTAGGGCACCACATGAAACTAAAAAATACAACAGGAATAGATTGGTGTTGAATGATGAAATTTTCACAAAATATCCCGTGTGGCTTGGAGACCCCAATGGCTGTGAAGCCTCATTGGCCACCCTAGGCAAACGCAGTGGTGAGGGGCCACCACCTCGGCTAGCGAATCACACAGACTGACAAGCCTTGCAAAACCTCATCCCCCACTACACTCAGCATTTTGTGTGATCAGCAAAGTACCGATATTCAACAGCTGAGCCATACTAATGAAGTAAGGGACTGCGTCTCCTCGAAAAGAACAGGCCTTGAGAAAATATGCTTCTCTTCCAGAATTATAAAAACTAGACACTGTATCTCAATTATTAGCCTTTGAGACGCAATCAGTAAGAAAGCTGGTGATTTCATGCAAGTAGAGATGTAACTAAATCACAGTACTCAGGCTGCGGACATGCAACCTGGCTATTAGAAAGGGAAACTCTTGTCAAAGTGGGGAAGCTACGTAGTGAAATATGAATTTCAATAATTAAGCTGGGAGAAGCAGCCAGCCATTGGCTATGTCAGGGGCATCAAGATGCTCCCGCTCCACAGGGCTGGAGGATGCAGCACCTGTGCGCAGAGTTCGGGGAGATGTGGACCAACTTTTCCCTCTTGGCTTTGCCCAGGTCCCTAACCTCTCCTGGACTGGAGGCTGCCATTGTTTAACTGCAATCACTGGCTGTCTTTTTATTCATGGTGGGGACATGCCAAACCCGTGGCACAGCACACATGACTTGCCAGAACCCGGCGTTGTTATTAATGTGGCGGAGAAAGTATCTTAACTCTGAATATCAGCTTGTTGTTGTCTTCAAAGTTAACGTGCACCTCTTTGCAGGAGATGCCTGTTTAGAAATGTGTCCTGGGAATTGCTTTCTTGGCTACTTATATTCTATTCACCACCTTGGCCTTCACAGCCATTGCACCTAATTATGATTCAGTAGATTAAATAAATGAAAAATATCCACTCATTTGGCAATCTCTGACCATGGCCTCATTTTTCTAAATCCATTCTCTGTTGCCCTTCCCCTTCCCGCCCCAGGTCTTGAGCAAGCCTGCAGCTGCCAGAGATGCTTTTTGGGGTAACCACTTGTTTTGTTCAGGTTAGCCCAGGGCAAGTGTCAAACTCTCAAAAATAGGAAATTCTCCTAATTCCAACAGACATACGGGAGGGCTCTAGGAACCAGGCACCCGTTTCTGATGCCAGGAGCATCCTGAGCGTGGAAGCAGGGTTGGGCAGCTGGGCATCCCTGCACCCTGCTCCTTGTAAGTTGACCTTTGAAGTACAGAGACCCATCTGGGCCACCAGAGACATAACGGAGACATCAAAGAGTTGGGGGACACAGCCACACACTTGAATGGCTTACGGCCTGCTGAATATGTGCAGGTGACGAGGAGTTCCTGTTTGAGCCTTTTATTTGTAAATTCCATAGGAAAAAGCAAACGATAATAGTGTCCCATATTCAACCTGAGGTGGCCTGTTCATAATGAAAAATAGATTTAGAGTAAACATAAGAAACAGCTATAACCTGCATGCTATGTTTGTAAAAATCATGTTTTCCTATAAGCAGAAAGGTTTGAATGCATATTTATAACCTTTGGGGATTTTTCCTTTTTAACTTTTAAAGAAATATGCCCAGGGAATAGTTCAGAGTATGTCCTTGAAAAGGCTGTCTCAGATGGAAGGTGCTCAGATAAACAGAAAGACAGCACTAACACACAGCTCCCGTGAAATACATCTCCGTTACTTTTCAGAATGTTTTCATTCAGCTTTAAAAAATGGGGTCTTTTATAATCTAGTCATTTATGGGGTGTGTGTGGTTTTCACCTTTTTCTTGATGGGTTGCTTCAGTGTTTTGTGTTTTCTTTCAGGATTTCCTAATGGAAACATTCATCATGTTTAAGAACCTCATTGGGAAGAACGTCTACCCTTTCGACTGGGTGATAATGAACATGATGCAGAACAAGTAAGTCCGGGGGCAGCTGTCCCCTCTCAAGAGGCGCCTAATTCGTGTCTAGGGGGAACAGCAGTGTTGCCTGGATACCGAGGTGGCTTTCCTACAAAATACCGTGCCTCCTTTTGTGATTTAAATAGTTATTTTGGGAAACGGACCCCAAGTTTGTGGTGATTTCTTTATGCCAACGTGGGGCTCTGGCACCGAGAACTTGGGCTCTGTTCCCTGCAGAAAAGCAGCCTGAGCCTGCGTCTCTGGCCAGCGTCATGGGCAGAGAAGTGCCATGTGCTGTCAGTTTGCCATCTCACCTTAACCACACGTTTTTATCGGGCAAAGCCATTCTCGGCTCTATGGTAGGCTTTGGATAGGCGTTTGCATTTCACATGTTTCAGATTTTTAAAAAAAATGATGAGCATTTCTTCCTACTTGATTAATATTAAGCTTGTACCTTGTTTATCATCTCCTCATGAGAGCTGTTGGTTCATTTTCTAGCACACTGGTTTCATCATTTCTGTAAGTACCAACAATGACCATGGAGTTCTCAATCACGTGGGATTTTTTTTAAAAGAACTTTCTGTTAATCTCTTTTTTTTTCTTTCATACTGCAATTTTATGGAGATAATCATAGATTCATATTCAGTTATAAGAAGTAATACAGAGAGATCTTGTGTACGGTTTATCTAGTTCCCCTCGATGATAATGTTTTGTAAAACTGTAGCACTATATCACAACCAGGGAATCGAGGAGGGGACAGTTCACTGATCTTATCCAGATTGTCCCAGTTTTGCTTGTGCCCATTAGTCGTGTGCAGGTTCGTCACATGCCTAAGTTCTGGACTCCACCACCATCAATCTACTGACTGTTCCTATTGCCACTGATGTTCCTCTTGTTCCCCGTTTATAACCCTGTTTATCTCTCCCCTTCCCCCACCCCTAATTCCTTGAAAATGCTCATTTGTCCTTCATTCCTAAAAGTTTTTAATTTCAAAAATGTTAAATGGATGCAATCACATAGTACATAACCTTTTGGGATTGGTTTTTTCACTCTGTTTAATCTCCTGGGGGTCCATTGAAGTTGCCGGCGTATGGATGGTTTGTTCCTTTCTGTTGCTGGCGAGTGTCCCATGGTGTGGATGTACCACGGTGTGATCAGCCATTTTCCTGTTGAAGGACATCTGGGCTAGTCCCAGTTTGGGGCTATTATGAGTAAAGCTGCCACAAACATTTATGTATCCATTTTTTGGTGAACATAAGTCATCATTTCTGTGGCATAAATGCCTTCCTGGACAAGTGCTGGGTCGTGTGGTCATTGCACATTTAATTTTATAAGCAGCTATCAAACTATGGCTGTACCATTTTACATTCCCATTGGTAGTGTGAGAGTGATTCAGTTTGTCCACATCCAGCCTTTGGTGGTGTCACTATTTTTTGTTTTCACAATTATGGTAGGTATTCAGTGTAGCTCCTCGTGGTGTTAATTTGAATTTTCCATCATGGCTTTGGTTTTTTTTAATGCCTGCCTCCTACCACCAACCCTGAACTGTATGAGGGCTTCCCTAGAGCTGTATGTGATGCAAAGCCATGTGATCATTCAGTATGTGGTCTGTGGCTCAAGCCCCAGAGCTCTGTGGTCCAGGAGCTCCGTGGAGCTCTGGAGCTCTGTGGTTTCCTTCTCTGGAGACCCTCTCCAGCTTTTGCAGGGACATTGTGTTGCTTCTGTGGTGAGGAGGTGGCTTGCCCATGTTCCCTGGAGGGTGCAGACCAGAGGCAACCTTATCCCACCTCACCCCTGCATCCCTACCCACGAGAGCACCTCCGCAGGACACAGCCACCTGACAGAGACACAGGCACTGCAGAGCACGTTGGTGCAGTGGCATCTTGGACCAGAGACTTTACATCTTAGGGACAGGGAGAAGAGTCTTTTGTTTGGAGGGAAAGGAAACTCTATGGGCGGAAGCCACAGTGTGCTTAGTGTACTCTAAGCAGTTGAAACAATGAGATTTCTGAAGATAAAGTCTGGTGTAGGTGATAAAGGTATAGAGTGATGAAATCCATCCCATTCTCTCATTCATTGTGCACACAGACTGCAGCCCTAGAAGACATCTTGATAAGGGAAGCAGTCTGAGTGTGAAATCCCTGTAGTTTATTTATGTTTTACATAAGGTGTTATACAGAACTGTCTGATCAAGAATTTTAGTACTCTGAGGCCAAGTCGTTCAGCAGACAGTGCTTTCTCCATTGGAGCTTCCTACAGATAAGTGATGTGTGCGTGCGTGTATGCATGTGTTACGTGTGTGCATGCCTGCATGTGTGTGCATGTGTGTGGGTGTGTTGGTTCCAATTGAAAGCACTTTTATTTGCAGGGATTCTGACTCTTGGAAGCTCAAACAAATGCACATTCCTATCACAATTGACACATTCCTCATGAGCAAGTTCCCAAGCCAACATGAATAGCAGAGGAGTAAGCCCTGGAGGAGGCATTTTAGATGCTGATTGAAGTATGGGCACTGATGATTATAATTTTTATTCCCACATCCTACTGTCCCCAAATACTGCCCCTTCTGTTCAGTAAACAGCATTGATTTTTCGAAGCTGAATCAGGCAGGTGTTTGAAGAAGGTTATTGCTTCCATGTGGCCAAATACTTAAAAGGATCTGGAGACAGCTGGTTGGGTGACTCTTCAGTATTCTCTGACACCTTTGCTTAAATGCCAGCTTCAAAATGAAGAGTTTATTTCATGTTTCATTTAATGCACCCATTCTTTGTGACATGTTGCATGCTTGCACTCTGGAGCTAAGGGTGAGCTGGCCTTGGATGTGCTTTCCACGTGCCAGGCACTGCTCTGTGGATATCACATGCAGTCAGGTCCTAACACCCTCAGCAACTCCTGGGCACAGCTACTGTTTTTATGCCCACTTTACACATGGGGAAATAGAGTCATACGGGTATGGTAACTTGCCAAAAGACACACTGCCACGCAGTGGCAAGTAGGGCCAGTATTTAAATCTAGACCATCCACCCCAGAGCCCACCGCTAAACCACGTTGCCACACATCCTCTTCGTCTTAAGTATGCCTCCTCTTTCCTGAAGACAGTGTTTGGGTTTTTTGTTTGTTTGTTTGTTTGTTTTTTAATTCTAGTAACCTTAAACTAGTATCCTTAACTTTTCCATAAGGTTTACCACTTATGTGAATGAATTTTGAGCATGGAAGTCAAGACATTACTACTTATCTTTCTTCCCCGTTACAAGTGCATGTGCTGTTAAAGAGGAGACTGTTGGTTAATGTGCTTCGTATGAGTCCTGCTGAGCCCTTACAGAAGATCATCTCACTGATACTGTGATAAAATACTTTCCCTATGGAGACTGCATACATACCATACAACATTGTTCCCATGTCATTATCTATCTGCCTCATTCTTAGTAGGTTAGTATTTCATATGTGGCTGAACTTCCCCGCTTCCCCACCTGCTGCCATGCCTCAGAGACTTCCTTGCCTCAACAGGATAAGCAGTGATTCCCAGAAGCTTTTGTATTTAAGTTTTAATGTCACAGCCGGACATGCAGTTTTACCACCCATGGCTTAGAAATTGGCAAAATCAGCCTCTGTTGTCTCTTAAATATTTGTGTGCTTGTGCATCTTTGTCTCTGTGAACATACTGCTCCTCCATACATGGGGCTTGTAAAATGTAATTAAAGACGTTTAATTACAGACATTTAATTAAAGACGGCATCCATTAGTTTTGCTGTAACAACTTATAAATCAACAATCAAAGTTATCGGATTCCATGAATATCCCAAAGGACAGCAGTCGCTCGGTTGTTATGTTCAAGATACGAACCGAATGGCGATGGCCTGACATTATAGCTCTGCTCTGAGATGTGATCGTGCCAGATGGCAAGATGACATTTAAGATAAGCACGGCTCAGAAATAGTAGAAGTGTGCTTGTGTTGGCATCCAGAAGTGCTTTATAATCTTCCCAGAGGGGAGCAACTGCTAAGTTTCCATCGAAGCTCTCAGGTTATGTTGGAAGCACAGACCTTTCCCTGTCAACACCTGCGTGTTGGTGCCCATCCTGGGACGCGCATTAGCTAACTTCTTCAGATTAATTCTTCGTGTGTGTGCGGCATAGTCTAACGGCAACATTATGCTGTGGCTACCGTAGCGTTCTTTTTAGTTGTTAATAGGAATGTGACCACTTGGTTAAATTTCTATGTCTCCTCTTAGGCTTTGAATCCACCCCAGTAGGGTGCTCGTGTTTGTACACTAATAATTCCCTACTAGAATTTTAAGCAATAGGAGTGACCAGGTGGGAAATGGGTCTGTCAGATTGACTGAATCCCTTTTTCACCATGAAGAAAGCACGTGTTATTAACTGCTTTAATTTTGCTTGAGAAAGGCATTTCTACAATGTGTAGTGGGTGAGAACAAGGGCAACCCTGAGTCTAATTTTTCAGACTTTTAGGATTAGACTTTCTGTTTCATATTGACGGCATGTAACAGAACCTTATCCACATTTGTCAACTGCTCAGACTTGCAACAGAATTTTTAACAATTCAACCACCCCAATTCAAATTCTCCCTAAGCCTTCCCGCATGCTGTGCCCTCCTCTCTCGGGATAAAAAATAAATGAAACCAGCATTTTCACTTCCTCGGAGGTAGCATGGGTTGCAACTGTGACGATCAGTTGTTTTCCAGTGTTTCTCTCTGTTGGAGTAGCTTTTGTGTCTTAGGTCTCCTGTCCTCTCCCAGCGTGGGTGGGGGGCCTACAGGTGATTATATCGTATGGTCTGTGATTTATATCCTGCACACTTTCATGGAGGACTTGGTGGTATGTTTTGCAAGTAAGGATTCGCAGACCATGAGTATAAAATAAAATATGTACAATCGTAGAAAAAATGTGAAGCTTTCTGGAAACCAAAATGTGGAAGCCAAAAGACTCAAAGCTGACTAGAAGATAAGACGTAAAGGAAAATAAGACAGAGTGCCAGATTCTCACCGGATGGGGAAAAGGATTTACCATTTATCAGGGGAGACCGGCAGTCTATGGTGTCGCTCTTTATACGGCAGACATTGAGCAAGAGAATATCACAGGGAGGGAATCAGTTGAGAACTCAAAATTCTGCCCACAGAAAACGGAAGAGGTTATCATTTCAGTTTTGAAATGCGTAAGATATTAGCAGTCTGCATGTTGGCCATAACAATGGTTGGTTGTAATTGGGCCTGTCTGGGAGACTCATGTATCAGATGCAGTGGATTTTGCTGAGCTGCTCAATGTCGTCTTGTCTAGTCATCAACCATTTGGACATTAGAGACCATAGTCAAAAACTATTATCTGGTTGCTATATCTGCAGTCCATTAGCCTTATATTTGTCCTTTCAAACTCTAAAATTTCATCCCCACTTGGACCTTTGTGAGATCATGGTGCTATTTATTTCATGTATCTACATGTTATTCTTTTTATTTTCTTTTTTTAATCATGGCCATATGGAGACCTTCCCAGAACAGCCCGGGATAATGTTTGCAGTCTACGAGGAAGAGAGCATCCCACTCTCTTGAGCACCTTCCATTATTACCACCTTGGCTCATTTCTGTGGCCTCTTCTCCCTGTCTCCCCTGCGATTCATCCATCTTTTGACTAGGAGGTGTTTTCCTCCATCCATTAATGTAGTGCATTCGGTTTTCACCAACCTAACATACATGACATGTATTGACACACTTGATCATATGCAGCCCCTTTCATGAGGATCATTTTCCATGCTTATTTTTGTAGCTGACAATTTCTCTCCTTTTAAATATACTGCGTTTCCCCACTCATAAGTAGTATCTATCAGATGTATCAGAGCCCAGGATGGCAAGCTCACTTACCTTTCTGCCAAGATTAATTTGGCATATAGTCAGGATGGAAAAGGGCCTTAAGCCTTGGAAAGGGATTCCACCTTGGCGATGCCAGGTTTCCTAGGGATAAATCATGTCGGAGCTCAGAAAGCAAATTTGCAGGGTAGGCTGTTTGCAGTACCTTACCATTTGGTTTCATTGCCATGAAAGAACTTTAGTCCTTGGCAGCACTGTGCCGAGGGCTTAGATCAAAGAAAATGTACCGTTTGCCTTAGGATGGAGGAGAGAGAGGTGCGGGTACCCATGTGTTGGGGACCATGGCACCAGCAACAGCCCGAGGATGGCTGAGTTGGGAGGACTGTGTGTCTTCTTTCCTGCTCCACTTGCCTCCAAAGCATCACCTCTGCTCCCTGTGGGTGGGGGCACAGCTGAAACATCTCTGCGCCAGTTGAGAGTGTGGTTATAAAGCATTTGGGGCTCGGGAGACCCCTGAGTTATGACTTCTCAATGTCTTTCTTCCTTTTCCTGAAGCCTGGGGTTTTAATTGATGTCGTAATTTTTCATTTAATTAATTTATTTTTTAAATGTACTCGTTTACTACTGAAGTTTTGTACATCCAATGACTTGACAATTTTAAGCATACCTAAGAATTATTTTTTCTTTTGAAACAGTGTACAGCAGCTGTTGACACAAACACTGTGACAACACAGCTAGCTAAGGACCAAAAGGAAAAAAATATATGTGTGTGTGTGTGTGTGTATTGTTTTTCAGTGAAGAAATAGAAATTCAAAGTCAGTATGATGAAAATATTCTGGAATGAAAATTTCACTAGAGCTCAGCATGCCTGCATTTTACCCCAGCTCATACATTTAATAATATTGCTCTTTGAACCTTAATTCTTTCCAAGGAAACTGGCCTAACCCAAGATGTTTCTCAGCTCAGAGACCCCAGTTTGTGGGCGTGAGACTTTCCTTTGGTGCTCTGCTGACCATCTTAATGCACCAGGATTTCAAGGCAGATATCAATTCGGATACAGTAATGGGGCTTTGGACCCCACAGCAGGAACAGGACCCCATATGCTCGGGACTTTGCTATGGTTGTCATTTCATTTTTGTCCCCACTGGATGCTTTTAGAGGCAGCAAAGACAGTGGTGGCTCTTTTTCAGCAGCTTTTGGGCCTAGATGTGGTTGCAGATGATGTATCAGAGCCCACTT
The DNA here is from genome assembly GCA_004363605.1 of Indri indri. Taxonomy (NCBI): domain Eukaryota; kingdom Metazoa; phylum Chordata; class Mammalia; order Primates; family Indriidae; genus Indri; species Indri indri. The sequence continues at coordinate 31,549 of RJWJ010009751.1, read as the reverse complement.
CACCTCGCAGTGGAAGCTACCATGTGACAAAACTCTACCTGTTATGCTTCAGGACGTTTTCATAAATTATTTAAAACACTTTCCATGACGGTCATCCTATGGCATGTGTGCTTTTGCTCTTTGCTTAATAACTAAACAAATAATTTCCAGCTTTTACCTGATTGTTTATAACCAGCGTATTGCACATAGCCTACATATTTTATACAGCGTGGTTTTATTCAAATTGCCTCTTTAATTCAGAGATGAAAAATCAAACTACTCTCAAAGGAATGGCAGTGATGAAGAGCTCTCTGCAAGACTCTTATTTAGGGAAACTCGCATCACAGGGAAGTTTGAAAAGGGCAAAAACTATTTAAAAATTCTCCAAGACCGCGCACACCTTGTTGTGAGCACCAGGCTGGTGCTGTGCCGCCATCCTGCTGGCACTTAATGCTGAAGGACACACTTCACATCACGAGGACTGACGCCAAGTGCCCTCTCTATGTGATGCATGAAACATCTCTTGGCACAAAACAACATGGAGGAAATACATGTTGTTATGGTTGTCCTCCAAGTCCTCTTGTCCTAAATATTTACCCCCCACACCACTGGGACTTGGAGGAAGCCTGTGCAACATGCAACCGTCTGGTGTGATGGTTTTGTGTTAAGTCTAGCATGGGAGGAGGAGGAAGCCAACTTAGCTGAGCGCCGACTGGGTTGCCAGGCAGTGTCTTAGGTATCTTTTCAGTGGCTGTCAGCCAGGAGTGATTTTGCCCCCTAGGGGAAAATTGGCAATGACCAGACACATTTTTGTTGTCACAACTGGGGACAGAAGTGCTACTGGCACGTGGGGGATAGGAAGCAGGGACATTACTAAACATCCTTCAGTGCACAAGACAGCCCCCTGCCCAAGGAAGCGTACGATCCAAAATGTCACTAGCATCTCCATGTTATTGTTGGAAAAAACTGTTTCAGTGATGCTAAGTTATTAGTAGACATATATGTGATTCATTGCAATGACCCTCTTCTCTTTATTTCCCCATTTCTCAGCCATGCTTCTGTGCTGGGTGACCCCAGCAAAACCAGCACCCTTTGGAATAAATAATAACAGCCATCTGCTAAAGACTCAGGACTGACCTTCACTTAGCAGGGTGATGTCTGGGAATTGGAGGTGGTTTCCCCAACACCTCTCCTACCAGGTGCTCTGGGATCCTGGCAGCAGGTCCTTGCAGGCCTGGTCCAAGGTCACTGAGTGATGGGTGGTGGCTGGGACCAAGATGGCACTGGAGTCACACTGACATGAATCTAGATGCCAGGGCTGCCCCATAGCACCTGGCATATAGGACGTGTGTGGAAAATATCAGCAAGCATCTCTTCCCAGGGTTCCTGGGTTGCCAGCCTGGGCACCTCCCCACCTGTCCCAGCCAGAGGCACCTTCAGCACAGAGACTGGTACCTGGGGCCCTGGAGTCAGCTGGTCTGGTCAAATCCAAGCTCCACTGCCTGTTAACTTTTTCAAGTTTGGCAGATTTACCCTGTGCTGCCGTCTATTCACCATGAGTTGGAGACTGAAGTTGAATCTTGGAGTGTTGTGGGGAATACGTGAGGAGTTGCGTGTGGGTGGTTCACCTGGACCGGCAGTGGCCATTCGACAAGCTGTGTCTGCAGCTATTTCCACTTTGATGAGGATGACAGTATGTCATTGTTCTTCCCTATGGGAGAACTCCTGCCCCAGGTGGCGATTAGGAGTGTAGACTTTGCCTTGGAGATTCCGAACACTTTGTAGACATATTGAGAAGTTATAAAGAAATATGATTCTTTGCTGTCATTAATTCACTTCCTTTTTATGGGGATATTTGTAAATATTCAAATTATGATTTTCCTTGATTTATAGGTAATTAAGTGAACTAATTTTGCTTACTGTTTTCACGGAAGTAGCATTCGTGAATTGCTTTATGTAACACAGCTGAAACTCAGTAAAACACAGGGTCTGTGTAATTGTCTCTGTTCAGAAGCATTGGTCATCAAAATTGCAATACTGTTGTCTTTGGCATCTAGAAGGTCAGAGGCACAGGCCTGGGGGATCTAACACCCTCATTCACAGATGAGGTTCTGAGATTCGGGTGGGTTGAGTGAGTGACTCAAGGCCCCTGGTGAGTGAGCAGCAGGGCAGACCTGTTGCTCTTGGTCTGAGCCTGAGGCTGGGTGTGGAAGACGTGGACAGCGATGCTCACTGCCCACACAGCTCCTGTGAAGGCCCCTCGATGTAAGGAGAGCCAAGAGTTTAGCTCATGGAGGCCTTCGATGGGTGTCGGCCCCTGAGGTCATAATGGTGCTGACCAAGCTCAGTTTTGGTGACAGGAAGAGGCACTGTCTACAGAGCCTCCCCAGCCTGGAACCGTGGCCTCCACCTGCCTCCTCTCCTTGTCCCACCCTCCGAGCCCACCACACTCGGAATCTTATGGCTGTGACTGAAGCAGCTAAAGCCAACGCCCTAGGAGCCTCCTCCGAGCTGCCCTCCTTTCTCTGGTGTGGCCGGGCTTCTTCCCGTCAAACAAATACGGTCACTTTAGCCCCCACCTTCTCCCCTGACAGGCTTCCTGGGAGAAAAGCTGAGCTGTGACTTCGAAACTTTTCTGAACAAAATCCCAAGTAAGGAAAACATGTTTGATCACAACCCAGTGCACCTCTCACCCCAAGGAGATGAAACTAAGTAAGAATCCCTTACTCTGTGCAGCCGTCTGACATTTTTATTCTATTCTGTTCCACTCTATTCAATTCTGTTCCATTCGATCCTTTTTCACTTAAAGGAGAAGAAAAAAAGTTCCCATTATATTGATGCCATTTGTGCTCCACTACACGAACCAAAAGTGACGCCACCCTGTGTCGTCCAGAATTGAAGGCTCTGCCCGGTTGGCTTCCCTCCTCCCTTCCTTCCTTCCAGGTTCCCTATGTCCTCGCGTGAGTGTGGCACTTTCATTATTTTTCATTTTAGCTGTTCTCACAGGCGTGTCCTGGTGTGGAGTCCAGGGGTCGGTGCGTCTTCAACCTTTGCCAAGGCCACCATCTTCCTTTCCAGCGAGACTACAGAGATGGGGCAGCTGTCGTCCAAAGTGGTTTCTTGCACTTTTTATACGCCCCCGCACAGTGTTCCCGTTACTGCACGTTCTCATCACACTGGTTTTCCTTTATTTTAACCAATCTGGTGGTATGTGTCAGATTGTATTAAACTCAGTTTTCCTTGATATCTGATTAGGTTGAGGACCTTTTTATTTATTTATGGGAAATTATTATTATCATTATATTTTCTCTTCTGTTCAAGCCTCCTGTCTATTTTTCTTCTGTACTTGCAGTTTTATATATATGTAAAATATATATTTATATATAAATGTACATATATGCTATAAATGATATATAAATATTATATATAATAAATGTATACATAGATATTATGTATATAAAAATATATATATATAAATACACACATACAATCTGGAAAGAGCCTTGGGTCAGGTACGTGTGCTGCAGTTATCTTTCCCTACTCAGAGACTGCAGTTTTTTCTCTCTTAATAGTGGTTTTTGTTAGCTGACATTTAGAATTTCTTTTGAAGACTCTTACAGCATGAAACTGAACGCACTCGCCTGCCAGTGACTGTCCAGGTAGCGAGGCTTAACGTTCTTTCTATGTGGACGCTTCACGCAATGCAGTTTTTAAAATGCAATTATCCTGAAAAACTAAACATGGAATCCCGCCATTACTTTATCAAGCTCCTGCTTATTTTCTAGACGTAAGATCAGAAGTAAAACTGAATAATATATTGTGTCCATCTCCAGCAGAGCCTGACAGTGATATACTTAGATTTTAAAATATCCACACGTGTACTATGCCTTCAGATCTATAGAGGAATGATGCTGTTTAATTATAATTTCTCCGTGGAATCAAAGTGCCCAACAAGCAGTGGTTGTGTAACTGCCCAACTGAAAGAAGAAATGTCAGTAGGAAATGTTGCTCATCACAAAGTCAACGGATAAAATGCATGAAAGACATTTGTAGCAGTTCCTTTTCAGGAATAAAATACAGTTACTCTTTTTATATTTGGATCCACAAAGAGGTAATTCTAGATGTAAATATACAATGAACAAGGAATACCTCTTATTCTCTTGAAGAGCTATTAGCCAGGGCTAATTTCTTAATTGAAACTTGTTCTCAGTTTACCACCAAAGCATAGGAGGGCATCTTTGCTTGTGTTTCCAGGCTGGCATCGCAGCTGCAGCTCTGTCAGCACCAGGGAGGCTGCCGTGCGCTAGGACTTGCTGTTTCATGGTTAACCTTTCCAATAAGACTTCAGAGAAGCGTTTTTACTTAATACTGTACCTGTCAAATTCCCAGAGCTGCAAGTAAATTGAAGATACAAATTATGTTGTAAAGTGAAATATTTTGTGTTACTCTGCAGTTTGGTTGATTTAGGAAGAAAATGAACTCTGACAGCTTGATCTTTTCAGTTCAGTGGATTCTAATGGTTCAAAACAAAAGCTCCACACAAAAAAAGGCTCTTTGCTTGTTGCTTTATCAGAAACACCGCCATGAGCTGTTCTTCACGCTCAAGACTCAGCTCCATGTCATGGGTACATGGGATCCTAGGAAGAGGGGGTCGTGCTGAATGCTAATATTTGTAAATATTAATATTAACCACCCCCAGAAAGGGAAGGAGGTTTTCACCATCTGACCAGACAGTAGCTTTTAGCACCTGCCACTTTTCTCAGCATGCAATCTATTTTTCATGCAGAGAAAAGATCCCCTTTCCCAGTTTGTTTGCTGCTGGAGGGGCAGCGGCGTGGCAGAGCCTCTTCCAGTCTGCAGTGAAGGCTGGCGGCCTTACCTTCTCTCCTTGTTCTTTGTGTTCAGGGGAGAAACATCAAGTGAAGTTTCCTGCAAGAGCTGGAAGATCCTAAGTTATCAGACTGAGTCCCACAACTGTGATACACTGGGGGGTGGCATGTTTGTTTTGAAAAGGTGGGTGAGTGTTTTGTAGGGCTGGGCTCCATTGATGCAGGCTGAACCATAAATACCTCCCACTTTGGGGTTGCTTTGGGGAGCTTTCCAGCACCCATCCTTCACACTTTTGTTGTGACTCCTCCTTTGCCTTGGCTGAGGACGGCCAGGCAGCCACACTGGCTCTGCTAGGGGGCAGCTTTGGCTTTGCCCCTGGAAGCCCCCCATTCCCACCCTCCTCAGGCCCTGCCAGCCTCAAGTTGACTCCTCACTGCTGTCCCCAATGTCCCTGGGACTAAGGGGTCAGGAATCTGATTTGATTCTGCAGCCTGGATGTTATTGCTTGACTAAAGTAAGAGGCTATCTCCCTGCCTTCTGATGCTGTAGCATATTTGTGCGGAAGGTGTTGTTAATTAGCTGTTAGCCTGTGGACGATTTGGAAATGGAACATAAGAAGCAAGCCGAATAGTGGATAGATGGCTTTATTTTTGATATTACACCAAAGAATTAAACTGGATTTAGGGAGAATAGAGCGTTTCTCTTCTACGAGGTATGCTTGGAGGCAAACGTGATTCACATTTCATTTATGGGGGTATTTCTGAGCAGTGTTCCCACGGGTAGTTGTTCTTGCATGGACCGTTAGCTCCCAGAAATGCAGTGCGCGATGATGTGGGACTCTAATACTGACAAAGGTGGTAGAGAAAGGCCACATCCAGTTTAACATTGATAGTCTGCCTAGAATGTGGATTTGGGATGGCGTTTCAGCTTAAAACCATATGTACCTGTAGCAAGGTGGAGACTTTGAGGCGAAGAAGTGACCGGAGGGGACCCATGGAACAGAAAGAAGCCTGGTCTCACTGTCACGTCAGGATCGATGTTGACATGGGAGCTGCTGGAAACTTTAACACAGAGCAGTGCCATTGCCGACCGATGTCTTCAAGACACTGAGTGGCCGCTGTTGGAGCACCGAGAGCAGGAGACAAACCCTGGGGGAAACCTAGACTGGCAATGGCTATGTCTTAGACTAAGGTGGTCACTGGGGAGAGGGAAAAAATGAGAGATTTGGGGCATGTTTCGAAGGCAGGGCACACAGAACTGTTATAAACTGGATGCAAAGAGTGAAGAGAAATGAACGATCAAGGAAAAGTCTTAATATTTTTGGTTGAGACAAAAGCGATTGGTGGGACAGCTAATGAGACAGAGAAGCAGGCTGGGGGAGGATTCCCCAGCTCTGTCTTGGCCAAGCACAGTGTTTCTCAGCCTTTTCTTCTCCCCTGTTATCACCCTCCTAAGGAGAAGGATTAAATTAAATTTAAATTTAATTAAGAAGAGAAATTAAATGCTAAGAAATAAGATTTTGTGGGATAGGGTGTGCTTTGGAGGGCCACAAGCAGTATAAATATCTAAAATGTCCTTTGCCTGCCCCCAAGAACCAATTTTCTCCCCTTAGGGGAGACAGCGCCCCATTGTGCACGTGTGGCCTGGTTAATGGGAGGTGCCCAGGAGATAGCAGGTAGAGGAGTTTAGCAACTGGAAATTCAGCACTGGCTTCAGAAGAAAGGTGTGGTTGGAAGGTACAATTCTGGATGGCATTAGCATTTAGATATGACACTTAGGCCACCTGGGGAGGAAATGTGGCCAGGAGAGGAAGCAGACCCTGGCTGCTGCCCCAGGACACGCCAACCTGCTGCGGGGCACGGAGGGAGCAGGATGTGAGGACATGGATACCCTGACTCTGGGCACCCCAACAGGTCGTCATGGTGCAGGGGGCCAGACAAGTGGTGTCTGTGGGGAGCTGTCATTCCAGGAGGGCTTTTAGGTATTTGCTGTTGATTTGGGGCATGTTGGGAGCAATGCAGTGGAGAGAGAAAGGGAGGCTGGGTGAGGGTGGGATGATGGTGGTGGAGGTTCATGCAGGTAGTGAGCTCAGAGGGAAGGGGTGGCAGGGGAGGGCCTGGCCTGGACAGGAACCAGGACAACCTGTTGTAACAGGAGAAAAGACAGAGAGTAGGCACAGGTGTTACCAGGTGTGTAAATGTGGTGGTTGGTGGATGAGGGAAAACCCTGGGTGGTTTCTCACTAAGGTAGGAAACCAGGTTATTAATAAGAAAGGTGCAGGGAGCAGTGGCAGATGATGGTCTGTCTGTGTCTGTGTGATGTCCACATTAATATTTCCCCTAAACTGTTTTCCCTGCTAATGCCCACATGCAGTGCGCAGGCTAAGCTTAAGATCCCTGTGGCTTATGCTGCCTTATTACGTAATGCCCGGGAGAGGCCTCGCAAGTAGAAAAGTCTAAAACGATAATATTCCTTTAAATAACTCATGCTAAATCATCCTCCTGTGAACATTTCTCAATGGATCTTGTCTTTTAAGCTTCAACAAACCCTATTAGCCATCAAAACCCTCATCTCTCAAAATAGCCCTTGTCAAACTCTCTCCCACACACTTGCGTCATGGCCAGCTGGCCACGGGAGAGGCTGGCGTAGGATATTGGCTGTGTAGGTGGGGACCAGAGCCCACTGGAGAGGTGACTTGTCCAAGTCCCACGACCATGCTGAAGCTCCCTGCTTCATGGGCTCAGTGGCTGTAGGTTTCTCCATCTCTGTTGGATGCAACTTAGGGACCTTCCTTTTGGGGAGTGGCCCAGCATTGTGGGTCCTTGTGCGGGTTCTGTGATGCTTGGCTGTCTCCATAAGCACCTGTCCTGTTGCAGGTACTATTTCAGCTTAGAAGTTTCTGGAAGGCCGTGGCTCCTTCTCTTCTCTTACATCCTGTGCCTCTTGTCTCCCCCACCCTTTAGTTCCTAAGGACACCAAAGCAGGGATGTGATGTCCTGGACATTTTGGGTCCCAGCTGTGTTACACCCTAGGCAGGTGGCTGTCAGTCTTTTTTCCATTTTGCTTAGCAGTATAGAATGCACACCTCTGTCAGACTCCTTTATCAGGCCCAGGAAATCTCAGATGCAGCAAAAATTTTGAGAATCAAATTCTTCCTATGCTATCCGAATGACTCTTTGATCTCCACGAGGCTGTTGCTTTTCCAGTTGTTCTCCTGCAGAATGCGTGGAGGGAGCCGAGAAATCACATGGTGCACATCATGGGCCATTTGCTGTGGCTGGCTTCACCTTTCTTGCTCCTCAGAGACGTAAGATGAATGTCCCCGGTGCCAGCGAGCAGCCGGTCAGCGTGCACAGAGCTGGAAAAGCTAATGGACTAGATGCATCTTACTGATCATGTTCATATAAACGCGCCTCATCTCCGGTCCAGCTGGAAATGGCACTGCCAGCTGGGCAGCCACCACTCAGGGATTCCTACTGCGGCTGCCTCTGCGTGGAGAGCCGAGCTCAACTGGTGCAGGCTCAGTTTCCCTTTCGGAGAATGTTAGTCCAAAAATGTCTTACAAGCATATTCTCATGGCCTTTTGACTTTAAGAAATGCTCCATTTAAAAATGCAGAAGCATTTCATCTAACACAATCATAAACTTTATTGGTTTCTAACCCAAAAATTTGATAAGGTGGTAGATCATTAAAAAACATAACATATTCCTTGCACACTTTATTTTGACTTATGTAATGTGCATCTGCTTCACAAGGTCTGTGTACTTGTCCAGTTGCTTTTCCTTGTTTGTCTCTTTAAGACGGGTCCACCGATGAGTGTTTCTCATCGTCTTCTTCGTATAAAACACCTCCAATGACCCAGCTTTCATACCTCAAAGTCGAGTAAGAACTGGAGACGGCTGTGGCAGTCTGCACTCCTTCAGGTGTCTGTGACTCTCCCAGTTGCCTCACGCCCATCTGATCTGACAGCACCTTAAACAGAGAGTCATTCTGTAGTCTTTTCAAGGATTTTGACTTCATTCTCATGTAAAAGTCAACTTTCTTTTCATAGTAATATATTACTTTATATAATATTTCATTAAATAATACAATCATAATAACAGATTTAATTGGTATAAGCCAGGTGGGGAACATATATAACTGTATATGCGTGTAGTACACGTGTACTGTGCTTCGTTTTTAGCTGTAGAGACCACGGGATGACATCACTGGTGGAGCTCTCTGATGGACCCTCACGGTGTCCTTATTGTACAGACCTTAAAAAATGCCGTTAATGTAAAATAATAGATTTTCATTGGTCAGTGCTGGGGGTATGTGATTTTGCACATGGCTGTCCCTTAAATCAGCGTAGTTGCCTTTTAGAAGGAAGAGACCTAAACCCCATTGGGGTGGTCCTTCCCGAGCAGAGACCATGGACGTGTTTAAATTAGCTGGGAGTACAGACCTGGCAATTATACACCTGCTGGTGTTTATTCACCAGCTCCTCTCTGACCTCTCAAAGATGGAAGGTTGGTGAGATCCCAGATCCTCAGAAAATGAGACCAAGTTGTATTAAGATCTGGATGAAAAATAGTCAAGGAAGCAGAACTAGAATTCAATGGACCGGAAGGTTTTATTCTCTCCCTTTTCCGCCTAAGATCTCTCCCCAAGTCTGAGTGAGAATTAAACAAGGGTGAAGGAGTTCCAGGCAACTAAATGTGGAAAGTCATAAAAGAAAGTTGATTTAACTCTAACGATTTATATTCTCCCCTAACCCCAGGGTGTCTGATCACCTGGCAAAGCACCACCAAGGCTGTAAGACTGGCAGGGGAGCGCACTGCCTCCGCACCCCACAGTGGGAGCAGCAGAGAGGAGAGGAGAGAAACTTACTTTGTTTCCCTTCAAAAATGTGTTCTTTCTCGTCACACGCAACCACTGATGTCAGCAAACCAAGGAGCCCTCTTCTCATTGTTGATCAAATAGAAAGCTTCCTTCTGTGTGGTGGGGGGTGGGCAACCGTGTTAGTATCTGTTGGCGATGAGGTGATGGGGCAAAGGTAAATCCTCACACTGACTCTTGAAGCACTGACCAAGGGAAACCCCAGCTTGTTGCCCCACCGCCTAAGGCCACTGCTGCACCCCACGATAGATGCTTAGTGGCAGATGCTCACCAGCTTTCCATCTTTGAGACATTCTGGGCTCCTAAGAAATATTTTGGTGAATTGACCAATTCTGTTGTTCCTGCTTTATATTTATTTTTCCGAAGTATTGTTTCCTATAATGGACTATGAGTCCACACTTGCGGCTTTTTCAAAATAAAGTAGTACCCGTGATGCTTTACAACAGCTTCAAGTGCCCCAATTATGTTAGACTCATATGTGGGTTTCTCGTAAATTATCATCGAAGACAATGAAGTTCATAAAGCTAGCATTTGATGTTTGCTGAGCCTTTAGTCCAGGCCACTCACTCTGTTTGCATAGTTGTATTTTAAATCTTCTCAGTAGCCACTGAGGGCAGGTTGCTGTATGATCCTTACTTTGCAGGCGACGGAGCCGAAGTTTGTACTGATTTAGTAACCCACACAAGGTCACTTGGCTAATAACTCAGAGAGGAGGCAGCTGTGCCTGACTCTCTGGTCCATGTTCTATTTTTTAAATCTCCAGTTATTTTTTACTAACATTGTACTTTCTTTACCCTTTTTTGGGGGGAAGGGATTGGGGAAAAGGCAAAGGCATGTGACCTATTTAATAAGGTAATTGCTGGCACAACATTTTTCCTCTATTGTTTTGATGTAGAACTTCTGTACCAATCTTAACCCTCTGCCAGCCAGGTAAATATTTGGGGATAAATATAAAGTTGGAATTCAAACAAAGAAACATGTTAGTGTCCTCTGCAGGGCTTGTCCTTCTTTTTTACAATGCACTTTGGGAAAACAGCAGAGCTAGAAGGCCCCCTCCGCCTGGTGTATTCAGGCCCAGTGGTTTTCAGGGACTGCAGCTGTTGGGAGAACGCTGCAATTGCAAGAATGAGAGAGCTTGACAATTTGTAAAGGATTATCACATGCGAAGGCAGTATTTGTTTTATTTCATCATTTCTCATTCATCCATCTACAGAAGCGGCATTTACATAGTATCTCCATGTAATAGGGTTGGGGAAAAGTGACCTTAAAATTGAGTCAAGTGTCATACTTAGAGAACACATCTTTTAAGGATTTTTTTTTGTGGTTTTAAAAATTTATTTCATATATTTTCATTTTTTAAAAAGGGAGAAACCTTTGCTTTGTGAGTAAAATGCCCAGGTAGTGAATATCTTTTTTCTTCTTAAACTTAGACAAAAATACCACACATTTCACACAGCATCACGCCCACCTGTCCTCATCACCTGCCATTCAGACAGCTTTCAGGCACTTGGAAAATTGAAGGCCAAAATGAAGGGAATTCACTCATCCTTGACAACTGCTGGGGACAAAGTTGGCAATTTGTTCATTGTTCTTGCAAGCACTTAGCCGCTCGCTGAGCACTTTGAATCAGAGAGTTCTGGGCATAGATCAGAAATCAATTGCCGCGGAGGCGAATTATGTGCAGGTGAGTTAAGGGCTGAGCGTGGAAATGCAAAACGCCATATTCTTCAGCAGCTTCTGAGAGGGTTAATACTGCCGTTGGCACCCGTGTTGGCTTAGAATTGGAGATGTCTTTCTGTCTTTCTTTTTTTTCTCTCTCTCCTTTTCATTTTTTACTCCAAACTTGCGAAAATCAAGAATATTTTCAACTTTTCCATTGTGAAATAGTGCAAAGGAAACGAAGATCAGTTCAGCCCATAGTCCATGTTTTATTCCTTGAGTTAGCAGACCACCAACATTGTGTGGTTTAGCAAGTTGCTCCTTTGGAATTTACAGTAAAGCCATATTTAATATATTTCCATTTAGCGAGTATTTGTTTTAAGTAACCGCCTTGGCTTCCTTATTTGGTTTGTGGGAGAGATTCTGCCTCCGTGTTTCCAGTGTGGCTCGAAGTGGAGGCTCCAGGGCTTTGTCACACTGATACAGTTTTATTTTGAAATTGAAAAGTGGATTTGTTTAACGTCCTTCAAGAAGCAAATTTATAAAGCTGAGGCTTTCCAAAAACGCATTGCCAAAGTCATAATTGGTAGAAAGTTAGCAGGAAAGAGGGATTAGCTCATTGAGCCATGGCATAGCAAATTGTAATGGTCTCGAGTAGGTTTGTGGCTTGTTGAGAAAATGATACAGTTTAGTCTGCACAAGCACATGGCATTGACACCACAGAGCCACCACGCAGAGTCTTTGCCAGGAGAATTTGCGAATTTGCAATGGGACAGTTCTTGACCTTCTTGGAGGAACATAAAAGGACACATCATTCCAGAAAAGTTTAGGAGGAAAGGTTTTCGTTATTTACCAGGAGCCAGTGTGGTGCATGGGAGTGGGTAACGGCGCTGCACAGGCATGTGATGTCCCTGCAGAAGCCCTCACCACATTAGGGACAGGTTCCTCTTCGCCTCGTGACTCAGCGCTTCACCGGCATTGCTGAGGAGGTGACCAGAGACCCTGTGGAGGTCAAAGGCCGGCAGAAAACTCCTGGCGTTAGTCTCGTGCTCACGCGTTCTCCTCTCGTCTCCTCTCAAGAGCTGGGATGCCTCTTTGACCTGGACAGTTTGGGAAACAAGTGGAACAGGGCAGCTATTGATTCACATGGGCAGATGCTGCCTTAGCGCCATGGGCACACTGGCCCTACTACTGTTGCTGGAGAGACAGGGATGAGGAGAGCACCGGCCACCCTGCAGGTCAGTGGTGGTGTGTCACCGCTGGGTCAAATCATAGACAACGTTGCAGCTTCCTGTTCAGCTGATTGCTTGAGTGTGAGCGTGTTCTTGATCTCTCTCTCTCACTCTTTCTCTCTTTGTTCTCATTCTGGAAGAAGTTCTGTCTGGGGAGTCCCAAGGCTAAACCATTGTGTTGAAGGAGAAACGTGTTCTGAATGGAAGAACATGCCATGCGATGTGGCCACCAGCACAGGGTCGCCTGCCACAGAGCCTCAGGAGAAGCTTCGAGCAGAGTGCATCTGGGATCTGGGCTTTACGTTGAGAATGGCGTTTGCTAGGCAGAAGCAGGGGCATGGTGCTTGTGCCATACCCAGAGGCACAGTGAGGCCGTTGTTAGGGAATTGGTTGGTAGCCAGTGTGGCTGCACAGAGGGGGACGGGGGATTTAGCAGGATGAGGCCTTGGAGAGGGGCTCTTAGGCCAGATCACAGGAGTTGAATGAGGAACTCAGGATGTGTTGTTTCCAAAAAGAGCCATTGAACGACTTCCTACTTGGTGACAGTGGGTGTACTAGTTTCCTGTTGCTCCTGTAACAAGCTACCACACACCTAGTAGCTTAAAACAACATACAGTTACTGCCTTGCAGCTCTGGAGGTCAGAAACCTGAAGTGCACAAAATCAAGTGGGGCCGAGTTCTTTTCTGGAGGTTCCAGGGGAGAATCCACGTTCTTGCCTTTTTCAGCTTCCAGAGGCTGCTGCCTTCCTTGGCCCACAGCCCTTACATCTTCAAAGCCAGAGACAACCAGTCAAATCTTTCTTACACTGTGTCACTGGGACACTGACTCTCCTGCCTCCCTCTTTCACTTATAAGGACCATTGTGATTATATTGGGACCACCTGAATAGTCCAGGATGACCTCATGCGGAGGTCATCCGATGAGTAACCTCACTTCCATCTGCAACCTTAATCTCCCTTGCCGCGGAACAGAATGTCCACAGCTGCTGGGAGTGAAGCATGGACATCTTTGGGGTCCATCTTTCTGCCACCAAAACAGGGATGGTTTTTCTTATCCTAGTATGTGACAGTCTAGAACAGGGCCTGACTCTTAGGAGGTGCTAAGAAAATGATCCTGGGACACGTAATAGGTGTACCATGCATGTTGGCTTTTCCCTTTCCTTTTTCCTTCCTGCCACGGAAAGCGCTTAGTCTTAGTGAGATATATTTTCCTCTAGGAAGTTCTGGTACAAGGTTTATCATGGCCCTCCTTTCTTTGAGTCTCCTGTGAGGTGTCTTCCTTGGCACGGTTGAGTCAGAGTCTCTGATTAGCCAAATTATCTATCAATCAACTTTAGACATTTCCATACCTATTAAATCTTACCAGAGTATGACATTGACCGAAAATGTCAAGAAAAACACAATTACCTTGGTAATTGTGTTACAGACTTTAATACAGCAAAGACCAGAGTGATCTTTAGGTGTAATTAATATTTCAGTGGTTTTAAACCTTCTGTTTTTTTTTTTTTTTTTTGGTTTACAACTTTCTTTAAGAAACCTAAGGGAAAGCAGTTAGTGCTCTTCCAAGGGAATTAAGAAACCAACTATTGCTTGCAACAACATCATTGTTCCAAAAAAGTTTGAGTTAGTTCCTTTTTCATTTAATCGACTTGATTGAGGTATAATTTACATTCGCTAAAATTCACCCACTTTAAGTCGACAGGTTATTTTCCAAACCTGCTTGATTTTGAGGTTATATTGGAAGAATGAGTGTGATCTGCTTCTGCCCTTTTGCTTGGCTTTGTGGAGACGTTTGGAATTTATGGTTACGATCCTGAGGAGCATCTTTACTAAGCTTGCTCCTGTTCTTGCGATGGGTGAAATCATGCCTCCACATAGAGCTGTCGTTGCATCTTTCCTTGGTCAAAGAATCCTCAGAGTTTCTGGGCATAAAGAGCCTCTGTGCGTAGCAAGGATGACATCCCAGGGCCTTTGCCCTTTGCTGTGCTTTTTCTTCTCTATGGAAAAGAGGCCATTTGGCTCGCATAGAGCTCCGTGGCCTGCGACGTGGCCAGGTAGTCTCCTGCTTATCTGCTGCGCTTTGCAAGGCATCCGGCCTCAACCTCCCTTCAGCCGACTTGTTCTCAGATGCATTGAAACTTAGCCCACCAGACGGGGACCTGTCTAGGAATGAACAGTGGTCAGGATTCTGTTCAAAGGTTAATCGTAGAAGACCAATGTAATTCCAGGAGGAGGTCACCTGGGCAAAGCCACCGCACACCTCCACCTTTTCATCGTGCACACACCTTTTCATGCTCCCTTTTTTCTTCTTCAGTAGGCAGTGGGATTGAATTGGCTACATATTCTCTTTCCCTCAGCTTGTTCAGGCATCTTCCTGAAACCTCAGAGCAAGCTCTGTTTTGGTGACAACCAGTTGTCATTTCCTAGTGGCAGAATTTTTTTTTTTTTTTTTTTTTTTTAAGAAACAAGAAAAAGCAATCTCTGCAGGCTGACAGTGGGGATGCTTCAGAGGGGGTGACAAGGGAACTCATGGGTTTTACATCCTCTTTCTTCCTGCCACATAAGAACAAATAAATGTGGAGCTCACAGAGAAGGTTCTCCACACAGGGCTGTGTGTGTCTTGTGAGCTAAAAATGTGGTGGGTGAACGGGGCATTCCTAAGTTGGCAAAGACAGAGAGCATTGGGTGGTCCATGCCAGGTTCTAGGGCCCCTTGTTTTGCTCCGGAAGGGAGCCCTGGATGCCAGCTGAAATTCTGCCTGTAGGGCACAGCCTTGGGGTTTCGACTGCCTTGAATAATGAATCATCAGTTTTCCTCTCCCAGCTGTGTTTCCATGCCCCTGCTCTCAGAGGGAACTGCTGGGTTCCTTGTCTGCCGCAGGCAGCGGTCCGTGGGAGTAGCGGGTCAGAGCAGGCAGAGGAGGAGTGTACTGCACAGCCAAGCGAGCCCGCGAGCTCCCAGCAAAGCCTCCGACACGGGCTGAGCCCAGCTGTGCAGTCTTGACCTGATTTCTGACCACGGAGGTTACAGAAGCCTCCAGAAGGCAGGCTGCCTGCTCCAACCTTGCAGGGCAAAGGAGCCCTGAATACTGCTTCCTTTTAGTGCATTATATCCATCAGTCATAGAAGGAATAAAACCATCTTATACCTAATCTGAGAAATAAAGGGATTAAAAAAGCACATATAATCTTACCACTATTACAGCTTTTCCCAATTTGGTTTTTGGCAGATCTGTTTACATGCATATTTTACTTTTTTATTGTCGTTGTATATCATCTGTGTACTGCATTTTTTTACTTACCAGTATATCACAAGCATTTTGCCATGTTGCCAACTTTCTTGTTGGCTGCGTAAGCATCTATCCGTATGGATGTACCATACTGCAACAGCACATTCTCTCATTTTTGTACGTTCACGTTGCTCCCAAGTTGTATCTGCTACAGACTGTTACAGATAACCTTGTCGTGAGTGAGTGCCTTCATGCATGTGGTTTCTGTATTTTGGATGATTTCCTAGGATACATTCCTAGAATTAGGGTTATCGGGGCTTGATACACATTATCAACTTACTTTTACCAATTTTATCGCAACCTTGCAAGAATTTAGTATTATCTTAAAAAAAATGTGTTAATGTAATAGCAAAAAGTTGCCTTATTTTGATTAAATTTGCATTTCTTCAGTTATTTGCAAGATAAAACAGTTTCCATCCATTTTGTGTCTAACTCTAATTTCTATTTTGTAAACTGTTCACATCCTTTGCCCATTTATCTGTTGAGTTTTAATGTTTTTCTTAAGAATTTTATTAACATTTTTATACTATGCTCATATTAGCCTATTTTATATTTCCACAAACATCTTTTCCTTTTCCTTCTCTTCTCTTTTCTTTTCTTTTTTTTTGGAGACAGAGTCTGCATCTGTTGCCCAGGCTGGAGTGCAGTGGCATCATCATAGCTCACTGCAATCTCAAACTCCTGGGCTCAAGTGATCCTCCTGCCTCAGCCTTTGAGTAGCTGGGACTGCACGTGCTCATCAACATGCCTGGCTAATTTTTTTTATTATTATTATTTTTTGTAGAGACAGAGTCTCTCTGTGCTGCCTAGGCTGGTTTCAAACTCTTGGACTCAAGTGATCCTTCCTCCTCAGCCTCCCAAAGTGCTAGTGTTATAGGCACGAGCCACTGCACCCAGCCCACAAATATTTTTTCTATATTATTGCTTGCCATCTCATTTGGTTATGTTTTTTTTTTAAATTTATTTTGTTGTTTTACACATACAAATGTTTAACTTATCTCTCTCCATCTTCTTTATGATTTCCACATAATGGCACCCTCCCTCCACAAATTTGATATTCAATTTTAGATTTTATTATTTTATCTTATATTAACCTTTTAGTTTATCTTTGTGCTAAATGTATGTAAATTAATTTTAAAAATTTCAACTATTATAGCACTATTTATTAAATAATCCTTCATAGTTTAAAAGTCATTCTTTCAATGAAATTTTTTACATAATGTCAGAGGAAATTACTAGGCAGTCTGTTCCTTTGATGATATAACCTTTTATTCTTGGGTCACACCACATTGTTTTAAGTATTACTGCTTTAGGTTATGTTGTATATATCTAGCAGCCCAGCTCTCCCTTATTATTCTTTCTCTGATTTTTCTTTAATCATCTAACCTATTCTACCAGAATCGTTTTGTAAAATCTATCAAAAAAGTTATTTTCAAATTCTGATTAGATTTGCATTAAAGTTCAGGGTAAAACAAGCACATCTTTTGGTGCTAAATGTCATGCTCAATGTATTCTGTTTCTTTGTTCTGCAAAGGAAATCATGTTTATTATGGAAAATAGTGAAAGATGGGAAGAAAATGGGTCACCATCTACAGATGAGTGTTGCTGACAGTCTCCTGTGGAACTTTCCAGTCCTTCTCTGCATTTTCCCCTTCCAGGTGTTGGTGGTGGGGCTGTTGCTTCAAGGCTTGTTCCCCAGCCCTGCTCCACCCTCCACCCTGGGTGTCCAGAGAAAGGTCCCCCATGCTGAGTAGGGGGCATGTCCAGGGAGTGGACACTTGGAAGGTGCAGTCAGACCACCCAGGTCACGCTGTCCTCCGGGTGCTGCTCGGAGGTGGTGGGCCTTGGGGCATTTGAGGATGCCCTTCAGGATGTGCCTCTGAGCCCCGCCATAGGTCTTGATGATACTTGTCTGTGAGAGGGGGCTTTTCCATCTGGGCTCAAGGCAAATGCATAAGCAGGTTGTTCAACTATTCGATCTGGTATAATCAGGCTCCCATGAGCCTAGTGCTGGATCCGCTTTCAAGTCATCCTTAAGAGCCAGGGCAGTTGTTTTCCTCTGGCTGGTGCTGGCATCCCGACATGCCCTTTTGTTCCAGCAGGTTTCCCGCTGGACCCAGCCCCCTGCCTGCCTGCTGCACTTCCCCCTGTCCTTCACTCCCCGCAGACCACTCCCAGTGGAGGCCTCCAAGTCCTTCCCTTTCCGTGGGAATTAAATGATGTGTGGTCACCTGTTTGCTGCTTGATGAACACCTGTGTCTGCTGGTTTTGGATTCTCCCTTTGTTGTTTGTCTGAAAATGTCTTTGGTTGGACTGCATTTTTGAAGGATATTTCAGATTTGGAATTTGAGGCTAGCAGTTCATTTCTTCCAGCAACTTAAAAGATAATTATTCCACTGTCTTTTGGCTTTCATTGTTTCTGTTGAAGGTAATGTGTCATTTTCTCCAGTGGGGTTTTAATCCTAGTGGCTTTTTGTTTTTTAATTTTTATTATGGAAGCTTTTGTACACGTACAAAATAGAATAGTAT
Organism: Indri indri; assembly: GCA_004363605.1. Classification (NCBI taxonomy): domain Eukaryota; kingdom Metazoa; phylum Chordata; class Mammalia; order Primates; family Indriidae; genus Indri; species Indri indri. The sequence continues at coordinate 13,155 of RJWJ010009751.1, read as the reverse complement.
AATGACTCCTTGCTACAACCATCATTCAATTTTAACTATTATCAACCATGGCTAAGCTTCTTAGATTTATTATCCTAATATTATCTTTCCTACCATTATATTGAAGCAAATCTCAGACATTATGTCATGTCATTCATAAAAATTTCAGTTGTATCTCTTAAAAATAAGAATTTTTTAGCACTAATACATTATTGCCCTTTAGAAAACATTGTATTATATATATTTTCTATGGTTTGCCTAATTTAGTATCTAAATAAGGTACAAACATTGCGTGTTGTTGTTATATCTAGTAAGTTTCTTATAATCTTTAGATTCACCCAGGTTTTTTTTTCCTTACAATTTATATCACAATGTTTGTTCCACACGAATTTTCACATTCTGCATTTTGCAGATTGGATCCCCATGGTGTTATTTAACATGTTCCTCTTCCTGCTGTATTTACTGGAAACTGATAGGTTTACATACTCAATGAGATTTGAGTCTTTGTTTGTTGTTGTTGTTTGGCAAGAATGCCTGGCAGGTGGTATGATGTTCTTCCCACTGTGCCATACCAGTAAGCAAGCACATCCTGTTTGCCTGGCTCTCTTATAATGTGAAGATGGACTAGAGGCTTCAGGTATTGTCGGCATTTATCCATTAATCCAGATTCATTGAATATACAGTAGTTTTTCTACCTAATTATTATAACAGCCAATGCTGATCATTAACTAGACCCATTATTGCCTCGGGGTTCCAAAAATGTGTTATTCTAATTCTATTATTCTGTCTTCCTTCGTTAGCTGGATTTCTTTCATAAAGTTTCATAAAGATTCTTCTTTTCATAAAGATTCTTCCACAAAATAGGTGGTATCCTGAAGAGTTGTTCTTAAAGGAAAGGAAAAATAAATGCTTGCCTCTTTTAATTACCTATTTTCCAAATAGTGAATTGGTCTTCTAGCATCCTCCGAGGATGACCAGTGGGGTTTTTTTTTTCCTTTAATATTTTCATGAGTTATCATGTGTCTCAGTCTGTTGCAGTCATTATTCCTTTTGCTGCTCAAATTGTTCCATCTTGGGCCAGTGGTGGTCTTTTCAGATGGACTCCTGGGTCCTTACCATGTAGCTCCAGGAGTCTTTGGGTTTTTTGATATGACAGCATATCCCAGGCTGATCTTGTACATTTCCTGTCCCACACCTGGAATAAGCCAAGACAGCGTGGGTGCTCACTGCAGCTGAGTTAATCATTGTTTCCAAGACGTTTAGTGGGCAAAGCTAGGAAATAAATTCTCAATAGAAAAAATCAACATGAATTCATACTGAAATTTCCGTTTCCAATTTAGGATTATGGAGATTTTACTTATCTTCTTTGATTTTATATTTGTAATTTGTTTCTTACACAGAAAATTTTGGTTCCTAATGACACCAGCATGATTATGTGTTGCTTTGTCCATATATTTAATATATGTAATCGTAATACATGGCATATAATATAGAACACATAGTATGTAATATACGGTATATTTCTTACATACACGTACACACACACATATATGTAAAATAGTTTTTGAATAGCAATACCAATTGTTACTTGAAAAGCTTGTTTTGTCTTGAGGATGCATGCTACAGGATGTGTACAGTCGAGTCATTGCGTTTTTCAGACACTTGAGATGATTCCTTATGTGTCATCAATTGATGTTTAGGATAATTTCATTTCATTTTTGATTTTTAGTGATTGTACTTTTTTATATAATTATGTACTTCAAATGTACTAAACAAATGTTTTCATAGTACTTTCATTTCTGCCCTGACATATCCGTACAGGAAACCATTTTTATTATTTTGTTATTTATCTATACATTGTTACTTAATTTTTAATATAAGTGAGTACACATATTTGTATTCTCCTACCATTCTTACTCTTATTAAGTGATAGCATTTCATAAATATTTTTTTCCATCTTACTTGCTTCATCTAATTTTGCATTCTGGAGGTGAGCATGTACCATTATATAGAGCTGTTTCTTACCACTTTTTACCACTGCAGTGTTCTCCATTGTGTGGATTTGCTATACCTCATTCAGCCAATCCTCTAATAATGGACATTTGATTATTTTTAGTCTTTTTCTGTTACAGAGGGTTCTTCAATTAGTAGCCTTAAGCATTCATCTTTTCATGGTTTTTCCAGTATATCTTTGTGGTAGATTTTTTGCAGTGAGTTGACCATATAGGAAGTGAAGTCAACTGCATACTAAAATTTTGGTAAATTATACGCAATTCAGCTGCATTGGTTATTGAGTTATACACTCTCCCCAGAAAAAAATGAGCATGCTTACTTCCCCGAACCTTTCCAAAATATTATGTTGCCAAACTTTTGTATTTTTGCCAATCTATCAGGTGAGAAATGGCATCTGAGTGCAGTTTTGTATGCTCGATACATGTTCTCTTGGTTTGTACTGCTTTGAGATCTTAATGTTTTGGACCATTCTCAGCCAGTGTCTATCATTATTGCTCCTACCTCATTCCCTTTCTCCTCTTCTTCTGGAACTTAATTACATATGTATTAGTCCTTTTCATTATATCATATACATCTCTTAGACTCTTTTTTTACTATTATTTTTCATTAATTTTTCTCTCTGTATTTTAATCTAGTTATCTTTTTCTGATATATTTTCAAATTTCGTATTTCTTTCTTCTATCATGTAGTTTGCTGACAAACTCATTCACTGTGTTCTCAGTTTCTGCCATGGAATTTCCATTTGGTTATTTTTGTTAATCAAAAACTAAAATTTCCTATCCAGTCATTTTGTCCATTAAACACTCTTGACAGTTCTGTTTCTGTTGACTTTTGGGGGGAGAAGGGAGTCTTGTTTTGTGGTCACATCTTGGTTGCTTGTATGCCTAGCTTTTTCTGAAATGAACACCATAGGTCATATGCAAAAAAAAAAAAAAAAACTATAGTTAATTAAGGGTATGATGATATCATACTCCAGATTGTATTTACTTTTTCTCCTCATTTCCTGTGTTTTTATATAGTATATAGTTATACAGTACAATAAAACCCCCTTTTCTGTGATATTCAATATGAAGGTGATAGTAATTTTAAGTGGAAAGCTGATTTTTTTATTCCCATTTTATTCCCATTTTTATTCCCTTTTAATTTTTAGGCAATTATAGATTTCCATGCAGCTGTGAGAAATATTAACAATACAGAAGGATCCTGTAGACCCTTTGCTCAGTTTCCTCCAGTGGTAACAGCTGCCATAACTGTGATAAATCACAGCCACGAAAAGTGTTACCCTTTACAGCCACAGCCATTTCCCCTCCTGCCCTGCCTGGTTCCTGGCAACCACTAATGTCCTCTCCCACTAATGTCCTCTCCTGCTTGGTAGTGTTTTCGTTGTAAGAATTATGTAGAAGGGACATACATTAGGTAACCTTTGGAGATTGGCTTTTTTCCACTTAACATAATTCCTTCGAGATCCATCCAAGTTGTTGCATGTAGCAGTGGTTTGCTGAGTAGTGCTCCATAGTCTGCATGTAGCGTAATTTTTTTTAACCATCAAAGGGCATGTGGGTTGCTTTTAGTTTTGGGGCTGTTATGAATAAAGTTGCTATGAACATTTGTGCATAGTTTTTTTGTATGCGAACGTAAGTTTTTATTTTTCTGGGATCAATGCCCAGGAGTGCAATTGCTGGATCCTGTGGTAATTGTTTGTTTCATTTTGTAAGAAACCGGGAGGCCAGGTTTTAGGGTTGCGGGGGCCTCGGAGATGCATATTGTAACTGACTTTGCACCCCTGACTACTTCAGCATGAACACCTCCAAGCCTGGGTGCTCTGGCCCTGGCTGAGATTGGGGACACATTGCTTGTCCTCTCATCTGGACCTTCTGGTCCAGTTGAGGCTTTTGCTCACAGAGGGCAGCATACAGGCTCTAAGTACGGAAGCACAGCATGGATTTCCTGGAGGTTCCATTTAGGCACAGGTAAGGCAGCAGTATAGCTGGCCTCAGGGACTGTCACAATTAGGGACCGGCATGTTGACTCTTCCCTTTGCCTCAGTGTGTGTGCCAGCATCCTTCCTGCCCACTGATGTCCCCTTCATCCTGAGGCAGGCAGGAAGTATGGCCACTTGGCCCTCTCAGCCTCGGGCCCCACGTCTCCTACCCCGAGGCAGAGATTCACGCGAGTCCCTTCATTTGAGTTCCTGAAATTCTAGGGTAGAACTCTGAATGCCTCTGGGGTCAGATGCCTAGTTCTGCCCATCATGGCCAGTGCTAGGGTTTTACAACACGACCCTCTGCGTCAGCAAGTGCCAGAGATGGAGGAATTGTCACAAGCCCGCAGCACCCCTATTCGGTCAATCCTCTGTCCTGAGAGGGGAGGGGGCTCGCTCAAGGTCAGTCAGGGGCACAGCTGCTGAGCCCGAATCCCCGTGTTTATCTCCCAGGCCATGATTTTGCTGAATTCACCTCCTCAGTGCGGAGACAGGGCTGACCTCCCTGCTCTACCACTGTGGGGGTGTGTACTGTTTACTGTAAGCTCCATGGAGAGAACACAGAGGCACAGACAGCATTTCTGGTGACGAGCCACATGGAGTGAGATGCAGCCATAAGTAGTCTATTAAACCAGGGTTTGTTTGCAGTAGAAAGTCCTGCGTGAGGAAACAGGCTCTCCCCGGCACCCTCCCCTGCTCACAGAGCGCTGGCCAGTGCAGGGCTCCGAGCCAGGTCCGCTCCTGAGCAAATCTCTGTGGCTCCACAAGGACACGAAAAGCAGCGGGTCCTTGGAAAGTCTGCATGTCCAAAGCGCCTCTGGATATATTTCATCGACTTGCCTGAGCTGAGTCACAGTTGGCCTCTGACAGCATTTCTGATAGACCACTCTGATTCTGGGCAGCTTTCATTGTGTGCATTTCAAATATGACCACTGCAGATCTCTGCGTTCTTTTCTTTTTAAATCCTCTGTAAAATGTTTGCTGGGGCAAGTACCCTTCCAGGCGCTGAGAGTTCTGTTTCACCCATTGTGCCAGCCCCAAGGAAGGGACCTCAGAGTTCTGCCTGTCCACTGGCCACCTCTGCTGCAAAGCTCTTTTTGTCTTGCTTCACAGGACACAGTGGTGTGAAATAGCGCTGCCAGGCCTTTACGGGTCTTTACCAGAGATGGGCCACAGTGTTTGCCACAGGAGCTTGAGGGCAGCATGCCCAGGAGAGCAGTGAACAGGGGCCTTGGGGCAGCGGGACTCGGCTGGAAGGAAATTGGTAACTGACAAATCGCAGGTGTGATACGACTCTCCGAGCCCCGCTTGTGCTCAGATGCCTCGTTGCATACGTCTTGGTGCGCGTTTGCATTCCTGTTGATTGATTAGAGGTACAACATGCCCGCTTGTCGGCTGTGCTATCGATCACGTTTATTTAAGAAGAAATAAAGTCATCCACACGGCTCGCCTGCAGTGATGGGCTTTATGTTTTGTGCTTCCCGAGGAAACCTGCTGATGATGTGAAGTGACATTCGACCCGCTGAGAGTTGATATTGGCAGACAAATTTCATGTCCTGTCTCCTGGTCAGCAGTGTGCTGCCTCAGAGTTGTTAGGGATATTAAAAACAGGGATGGGAAGTAGCAACTTGACAGGTCCAGTCTGTAACGTGAAAGGCTCTGGCATAAAAAGCAAAGACCCAGGCAGCTTCCAGCCAGACCTGCTGGCCCCAGACGCAGCAAGACAGAGGGAAAGAGGGTCTTTGGTGGCAAGAATGTTGGAGAGATGTCTTATCTCTTGTGGAGTGCCCAGGAAGCCTCCTGTACATAGTCCTGAGATGAGGGCTGGTGGTATCCTGGGGTCACGAAGCTTCGGAGACTCTGGAGCTTGCTTTGCTGCTTTATGTCTTCCAAGGAAGCACAGAATCAGCAAGAGTGGCCTCTTCACAAGGGTGTGGGACACTGCAGCTGATGTCTCATCCATTATCTCACAGGAGACGTTAGTACAGGTAAGAAAAAAGAAAAATGCCTGCCTCCACGCAGAGAACCCTGGTGGCCTGAGCGCAGCTGTGTGGCTGGGGCCCGTGAGGGGACACTGCTATGGATGTCTGGACAATGAAGGGCCAGGACCGGGCTTTTGTGTGTCACTTGTGTCCTCCCTCGGTGCACCCACTGCAGACTGGGTTCGTGGTCCTTCCTCAGTGAGCACAGTGATGGCTTTGCCACCGAGGTGGCTGTATGTCCTTAGCTAAAGCATGCTTCTTCCCTCCCCGCCTCACCCCCACGTGGGCAAGTCATCCTCCTTGACCTGCTTTGGGAAGGATGAGCTTGGGCCCACAGGATGAAGGGAGAGTGGAGGGCTACTTGCCTGCCCAGTGAGCCAGAAGATTAGCCCTATGGACCCAAGCAGCAGATTCTGTGAGCAGATCCTCCTTAGATATGACACAGGGCTCAGCATGTTGGTGGCACTCAGTGCATATTTGTGGGATGACTGAGCAAGCAGAGGGGAAACCAGCACAAAAGGCTCTTCATTGTTAAAAGCCGGGTAAGGACAGACAGGTTCTGCCCTCCGCCAGAGGCCCCTCCCCACAACTCTGCTTCTAGTACGCCCTTAGGCCCCTCCTGGTCATTTGGCTTAATGCTAATACTGCTCAATGCTCCAGCACTCAGGCTTACTGAGCCCCTCACCTCTCAGGTGAAGGCGCCCAGGATCGCATCAGGGATGTGCAGATTGGCAAGTGCAGTGTGCTCACCGTGTTACCCTCTGGGACAGCAGTAGGGCCACCTCCCTCAGCCTGTCTGGCCACTCAACTCAATTTATGTCATTGAGCACCTGCCTTCCAACCTCATGATCCTTTGGGTGGTCTTTGCCTGCTCATTGTAAGGCCTAGCTCAGATATGCCTGTAATGGGATAGAACAGTTTTTATTTACAAGTTGAACACTCTTTTTCCCGAGAGACAACTATTTGCACCAAATGTTGTATTTTATGTGAATTGTCCTATTGTCAAATAAGAACGCCACATGTAGAACTGTGATCGGAAAGGCTTGGGGCCGAGGGAAGGAGCCCCTTGGATAAGCACAGCCCACAGCTCTGTGCCGACTGAGGTTTGGGATTCCTGCCTCCCTTAGGCAGGATAGTGACGATATTGTTTATTAAGTTCCTTTTTGTTCTGAAGAAAATGTTATAGGTGTAACTGAGGGGTTGACAAGATGAAAAACCTAAATTCAGGTTTGCGGTAAATGTTTAAATCTCCTCTCTTGGATACTGATAATTGTACTTTTAAATAAAATTAAATATAGCATAGGCCTGTTGGGGGAAAACAGGCTCTGGCTTTCTTATAGCTGCTGTGTGGTTTGGGGAAAGTTTCTTAACGTCTCTGGGATTTGCTTTCCTCACCTATGAAATGAGCAGATGTTGTACTTGCTGTCTGACTTCTGAGGCCCCTTCTCACTCAGAACACTCTGACTCTGTGCCTAAAAGGTGGCATTACCTCGCTGTCCCTGAGTATATGCCCTGTGGCATTAGATGTTGTCACAGAAGCAGGCCAGCCAATTACCTTTCACATAGACCCTTGGAAACCAGTGAAACAGCACAGTTACTCACAAGTGAAGGCAGGAGATGAGGGGGATATGGTGCCTGAAGCCGGTGCCTCCCCCAGGTAGTGGGGCTGCACCTGCCCATCCCCAGAAAGTCCTCCAAGTTCTTTTCAGCATCCCAGTGTGCAAGGCGGTGCCCACTGGATCCGTCCAAGACTGGCTGTGGTCTGATGCGCAAAACAGAAGCTTATCCAGCAGTTGAGTTTGCTTTTCTCTTCCTCCACGGCTGCCAAAGCCAGCCAACCAGAAACCTGCCATTCGGAGCAAGGTCTGGAAGCCTTGCAAGATGCCACTGAGGCTCCGTCCACAAAACATGAAGAGTCTTCCCAACGCTTGCTACCACAGCGCCGATCCCAGCGCATCTGGGAAAGTAGTTGCTGCAGAGTGTGTGTCTCCTCTGCCTCCCTCAGAGCTGGACTTCCACACGCCCCTGGCCTAGTGGGTTGCACAGCCAACTCCAGGACCAGGGACGGGGGCAAGAAGATAGGAAGGCCGGCAGAGGTGGCCTTTTACGTGGCAGGCATAGGCCAAAGGGAGGGAGCATTCTGGCAGCAGGGAGAGCTTGGCAAGGCTGCATGTCACGCGCAGCTAAAGGAGGGGGCAGTTTGGAAACGCAGCCTAATGGACTCCGTCAGCCACATCAAGTGTGAGCCACAGCCTGTCAGTGGTTGTAGGTGGGGTTACTTGAGTTCTCTGCAAGCAGAGAAGCGGGGTCGGGTGTTCTGAACCACTTGCTGTGGCCTCATGTGGAGATGGCTGTGGAGGCTGGGGCCAGCACAGAGAGTGGGGCAGCAATTCCCAATTCAAGGACGTCAGCCACTGGACCAGCACAGAGGGACAGCAGTGAGAGGGGATTGGGCTTGGACCTGTTGTTTTGCCCATGGGCTGGTTGTGGAAGGCAGACAGGGGGCTGAGAGGAGACGAGGTGAGACAAGTTCACCAGAGAATGAGGGAAAGCTGGGAGGGACGAAGGTGGTGGGAGTTTGACTTTGAACGTGCTTAGTTTGAGATGCCTCCAGGATGGTGGGCTCAGGTGACCAGCAGGGAAGTGGAAGTTCAAGTCTGCGGCTCAGCAGCAGGTGGCGTCTGGAGGAATCCATTATACTGGTTAGATAATGGGGCATTGATGGGTCATAGAATAATGAGCTCAAATTCCAGAGGCTGAGATGAGTGATAAGAGAAGTGGGGACACACCATTGTCAACATGGGTGTCATGGGCGGAGGAGAAAAGGAGAGATGGGCAGTGAGCTTGGAGGACAAAGAGGAGGACCCGGAGCTATGCAAGTCACACCGAGGGAGGGAGCCTGTGATGTGACGTGTTCTCATCAAGTTCTTGCAATTAACCAACGTATTCCTCAGGAACGCGAAGCACCTCTTGATCACACCCCTCCCGATTTCATGGTAATAACTTTTTGTAACTCTCTGTAGTTATGTTTTAGCATCATGGAATATTGAAAACATAAACCAAACCCTCCTGGCATTAGCTTAGGAAGCCCTTGCGATGAAAATTAGTTCAGCGAGAGAGGCAATGAGGGATGTGTTTTTGGAAGAAAGTGATGACGGCCAGGAGCATCCTGAAGCGATGCATTATTCAGGCACGTCGGAGCGAGATACCACCACCGTTACCTATGGGGAGGCCTTCTTCTCTGCTCCCTAATCTGAATATTATTCGTTTCAAGGTTTTGTTTATAGTATCTTGAGGGGAAACAAACACTACTTAATTAGTCCCACCAAACATAATATTGGAAAAGCAATTATTCCCACCACGTGTAATAAGCCATCTGTAGGGAAAGGAATCCATTAAGTGTGAAACAATATGAATTTTAACACTATTATGAAGATCGGATTGGTTCCCAGTTATGAGCACCATAATTTTAGTATCTGCTTATGCGTACTTTTCTATACCATCCTCTGTAACCTTAAAGCCTTAATATCCAAACAAATAATAGCCTTATGTAATTAGTCAAAAACCATGGGTCAGCTGGTCAGATGTTTCACGGATGAATCCCTTTTTCGGGGGTTAGTTTGAATCTGTGATTAATTAGATAGCAAGTCCCCTATTTTGAAATTCTAGTGATAACTAGCAGAGGGCTGAATTTGTTTGCATTTTCAATAAATCATTCATTAACTGCAATGAAATATTTTTATTAAGTTACCTCTCATGGTTCAGTTAATAGGGAGTTTTCCTTTCTTTTTAAATTTACTGACATATCCTTCAGTTCTTGAGTGAGAAGCAATCGCTCTGACCATTGTCAACCAGAAAGCATCTCCCTCAGCTCTTCTCTCTGCCCCAGCCGGGCCGTAAATTGTCTCATGACTGAGATTACCGTCTGCTCCTGGGGAACCGGAGGCTGGGGATCCACTCAGAGCTGGGCCTCGTTAAAACTTATGAAGACACATAAAAATTGTTACGGGGTTGATTTCCAGAGAAACACCTAGCAAACTTGTCTGGGTTTATATCACAAGGCGTGGGGCCTGCAGCGAGCAGATTGTCACTTTTGAAAATTGTTCAGGTACCTCTGTCAGAACTTTCCTGTGTTTCGACTTTGTGAGGCACATGAAGGGCCCTGTCCAGAGAGAGGAAAAAACCTACTCAAAGGTGACCAAGGGGCCCAGTGATAGTTTCCTTCATACAGTGACCCGGATGATCTTGGGGTGGTTGGGGGAGGCACAGCACAGCCAGCTCAGGCTTCTACTGTGGGGCAGACTGTATCCCCCCAATAGAAATGCTGAAGTCCTCACTCCTGGTTCCTGCCATTGTGACCTTATCTGGAAATAGGGTCTTTGCAGAAGTGATCAAGTTAAGATGAGGTCACGCTAGAGAAGAGTGGGTCCTTAGTCCAGTGACTGGTGTCCTTACAAGAAGACAAAACACAGACACAGACACTCGGGGAGAACGCTGTTGCTGTGGCAATGCAGGCAGAGAATGGAGTGATGCGTCCACAAGCCAAGGGGACACCAAAGAGTGCCAGCAACACCAGAGACCAAGAGAAAGGCATGGGGCAGATTCTCCCAGACAAGCTTCAGCAGAGGCATGGCCCTGCCACCAAAGAGACGCTGGACTTCCAGCCCCTACAACTATGAGAGAATATATTTCTATTGCTCGAAGCCCCCCAGTTTGTGGTCACCTGTTACACCAGCCCTAGGAAACACAAATCCTTCGTCCCTCTGTGTGACCAGTTTGTTCCGATGTGACCTCCCAGACCAGTCCCGGCTACTTGGGAAGATCACCATGGTGTGGTCCGACAGGCACAGATGGGACTCAGTTGATGCAACCAAGTTGTGCCCCAGACCCGCCTCAACCCAGGAAGATCACACCTCGTGTCCTGTCCCTTTTCTCCTGCCTTTCTGGGGCATGGGTTTTAACAAAAGAGAAGGATCCCTGCACGTTTGCTTACTTCAGACTCCGTGTCATGTCTTGGCACATCCAGCCTTTTCCCAAAGCTTGCCCACATTCCTTGTGTCCTGAGAAGAGGCGATTCCAGGGGGAGGGCAGGCAGACCCACAGGAGGGAGGGTGACCAGTGAGCTCAACAAGCTCAGCAAATACTGGCCTTTCCTTTCTGGAACATTCCACAGCCTCAGGTTTGAGCTGCGTTCTCCCCGATGGCATTTGTAGCAGTGCTGCAGCGGGGAGCTCGTCCCCACCTGAGCTCTTGGGAGTTGCCGCTTAGAGGCCAAGTGTGAAGGAGGAGTTGGAAAGATGGACCAAAGGCATCTTCTGCCATCTGCTCCTTTCTGTGGCTTCCCTCCATCGCCTGTCCTCACCCTTCTTGGGCTTTCTAGATACTTCTGATTCTCTTCTGAGGCTTCCTAGGAAGAGCCAAGGAGATGAGCCACCAAGAGGCTGGGCTTGGACGAAGACGGCCAGAGTAGGATGGGTCAGTATGTTCCAGCATGGGGAACCCAGAGGAGATCACCTCCCCTTCCAGGGACCTATTACAAGGCACAGAAAATGGTCCTGGGGTGTCACCCTCCAGGGAAATGGTCTCAGGCCACAAACAATAGAAAAGAGGTGTCCCCTGCCCTTCTATCTCCCCAACTTTACCAGTCATGCTAGAACCAGGAATTATATTCCAACTTATTTTCTTTTTCAATTCCTTATATACCCATCTTTGAATTCTTTCTGGTAGTTCGTTTTTCTTAGGCCTTTGGTCTTCTCAGTGGCCACCAGGGGATGACGGCTCCAGCCTCTCTCCCCTTGGTTCTCCAGGAGGACCCACCTGTCCTTCCGAAGGCACCGGCTCTCTTTGCTCTGAGGTGGAGCTTGTCCCTTCACTCCTGCTTGCCGTTTTGAAGGCAATGACAGGACAGGGAGAACCATGTCGGCACTTTTGACCCCAACTTGAGGCAGGACCAGCCGGGAGGGCTGGGCACATCCCCTCCCTGCGATCTCTGGAGCACACACCAGCACTCCCTGCCCTGCCAGCCTGTTCAAACACTTGAACTGTTTGAGAGAGTTCACAACTCTCCTGGGTAGAGGAGTCGATGTTTCTGTCTTAGTGGAGACAGCGCACATCTGTGCAATTGGATCTCTATAAAAGAAGCCACGATCCGCAAAGGGGAGGATTTCTGAAGCTTTTTCCGGCTACAGTGAGAGGCCGGAGTCTATTTCTGAGCGGGCGTCAGGCCTCGGTTTTAGTGCTGCTCGGATGCAGGGGCCGGAGTGTGTGTTTCCTCTAGATCAGAGCACTAATGGTGAGGTTCTGCCAAGGCTGTGTTACACACCAGTTTGAGCCAATAAGCACTTTTAAAAGTAAACTTTGCTGCCCCTCCACCAGGATATAAAAATTATTAAAAAAAAAAAAAGAAAAAGTAAACTTTGCTTCCTTCGTTTGAGCTGCTACCATGTGTACTGACTCTAGCAAAATGACCCTAAATATTTGGTTAATGTAATAAATGACTGTGTTTGACACACTTTGATGAGTATTGTACTAACTACTTTTTTTGGTAGGGGAGAAATAAAGGGTATTTGCAAAACAGCTTCGCTTTGCTATTGTCACTATGTGCAATAGGAATTTCCTAAGGCTTTGTGATCCCTTGCACGTATATGCATCCAGGTTTGAGTATTTATTTAAACATCAGTGTGTTGTAGATAACGGTTTATAATGAGTCAGCCCATTAAAGATCCTTAGGCATGAAATGCAAGATTTTGGCTAAGCCTAAGGGCCTGCTGTCATCAGCCTCTGTGTTTTCCTTTGGGGATGGTCCCATAGGTCTGAGTTCTTCCTAGTTTGCATGACCAGGCCCTCCTTGGCAGGCCTCAGGATGCAGGGTCCTCTCTGCGTGGTCTGCATGCAGCGGGAGCTCTGAATTCTGATCCGGGTTCCTCTCTGGCCAGGAGCCTTTCCACAGCCTGCATTTTCTGCTCGGCTCTACCCTGGTAGAATTTGGGTCAGGTCTTGCATGGCTTGGCCAACTTGAGCTTGCCATACTCCTGAAGGCCCAACAGTGCCTGTACCCCCAACACCCCCTCCCCAGCCACCTGTGGGGATGTAGGAAGGCCTGGGAGCAAGGTGCTGAGAACAGTGGTGTGCACAGACCTCACTGAGGGGACCAGATGGGTGCTGGTGGGACTGCAGAGAGAGCCCCAAGAGGCAATTGGC